>JAQIWF010000574.1:0-17446 GCA_034694965.1 Ceratozetes gracilis
CAGGGGAAATTTTTGGCAAATCTCGAATCTTAGAGGGGTATTTTGGCAAAACCCCCTCTCCTATGGCTAACCCTGTCTGTAATATGCAAGTTCCTTCTTATAAATTCTAATGGAAAAGTCTTATCATTTATTTTGTTGTTAGTTTTAAGCTCTTATCACAAGAACTAAATGCATATTTCAATCAATAAATTCAAGTCTTGGATATAATTTCTTCTCTAATAAGTTGTTATTTATAGCAAAGTATAGCCATATTTCCTCTCAATTATAATAAGAAATGCACACAAATATGTGTCGAATTTGAATAATTTATATAATAATAAAAGAGAAGAATAAATATTTATATAAAAACTTATTCCGATCAAATTGGTGCCTATTTTCTCCACGAAACTAATTTAAGTTATAAGAGAAAAGTTTGTGTAAATTATTATTTTCTCCAAATATTAGATGATATATAAGTTTGGATAAAATGAGAGGTCTTTTCTCGGGTGCAAACACTTGAAAATAACGGCTGAGAAGAGAGAAAATTAAGTTAAAAGCCATTATTGTGTTGATTCTGTTCAGTCTATTGAACTCTTTTTCTTACTTCACATTTTGCTACCAATTTATAGCTCCGAAGCAAAAATTTATAATTGTTTTCGAGGAAAAGTTGAGCGTTTTATTTGGTTTTTGTATTAAGCCTTGCTCAATTACTTTTTATGGACTTTCTAAATTGCTATATAGATTCAATATCTTGAAAATACTAATCTAGCTAAAAGTCATAATGACTAAGTTGAAGCAACTAATCTAATCACAAATTTTAATTAAATTATTTGAGACACTTCTTAAAATAGTCCGGATATTAATTCAAAATGATTAACACGTCTTAACACTCTGTCATCTGTAAAGTTTTAATTATATTTCAAGTTAAGCAAGTAAAAAGATTGTCTTGTTAATTCTTTAAGCATTGGCTCAACCAATCAAAACTTAATGACATCACGAGTTGTATAAAAAAGAAATATATTTACAGAACAAACAGATTTGTATTGCATGTGATGATAGGTTTTGTGAATAACATGTTTAAACTCTTGATACTCTTTATACTCTTTTCCTTCAATTTATTGAAAAAATCAATCATTCATTGAGTGAAAGCAAAGTTTTATTTAAAGATATTTGAAAAGAAATTATTGTAATTCTGTTTGTTTGGAGAGATTTGTGTCTCTGCTCTACAATCACACGAGTATTAAATAATGGATAGAAATCGATGTCTGAAATGTTTCCCATTAATAGAGTGGGGAATATACGACACTTTTGCTCAATGATTGCAGTTTGAGTTTCCTTTCATTTAATGTATTTTTCATTTCATACTTCAGTTTAAAAGTTGAAATCTAATTAAATTTGAAAATATTCTCTAATTTAGTTGAAAATTATCTGAAATATTTAGTAAATTAAGTCCTGATTTCATAGAGAATTGAGTTTTGAATGAAATCCCAAACTAATTATTTATCGTTAATATAGAGTATATTCAGAGTTTTCTGAACTCAGTTTTGAAAACTCCAGTGAATTGAGAGAAATACTGATAGAAATGATAGAAAACAATGACATTACTGACTGAGTCCACAATATATCGAATTAATTTTGAAAAATTCTCTTCTCTTTTAATTTATTGTTTTGTTTGCAAAACTGAGATTTACTTTTCTTACTGTCGCTCATGGAGTGGTGGAACCGCTCTCTTCATCCTTTGAGGGACACATAAAACACTTTTGGGAAATCAGTTCAGTATTTTATTTGTCCCAAAAGAGGGACACAATATTCTAATCAAAGATTATATGCATTTGAAGACCGACTGAATCACTAGATTTTCTCATCTTTTGCTTTGAAATTGACTGAAGAATATACTAAAGAATAGGCTTTAAATTTATTTGCCATTAAACTCATTCTTCGCTAACCATTATATAAGACTTTATAAAACTTTTAACATTTTCTTTACGAGAAAATACTGTTTGAGAATCGCTTTCCTTCAGAACTGAATTTAAGTGAAATTTACGATTTTATTCACTTTTATTCTTATTCTGTGCTCTGACTCTCACTACTCTTTGGGTGTCTCCGAAAGGTTTATACATAAAGTAATACATAAAGAATATAATAAATAAATAAAATAATTTGAAATAAAATACTATTATTTGATGTGATTCGATAGTCAGCCAAAATTTAAATACTTTTCCCCTTCAAGAATAGGAAAGCCTTTTGCGATGAATTTCTTAAAGACTGCAATCTTTTGAATAGCATTTTTATGGAAGAAGTGAATAATTTTTCCCACATTTGTGTTGAATACAAGAATTTAAATGAAAATAACTATAAATTTTTTTTTATGTATTTATCTCTTTTGCGCCGTTTCTCTCATTTGAATATCTATTTTATAGAAAAAAGTTTGAATTTTAAATCGGGTTTTTAGTTCCGATTAAAAAAATTTTAAGAAATCAATCAAATATTTCAAACTTGGAATAAATAATGATATAAATAATAGTTAATTGATATGATTATTGATAATCGACAGTGAAATATACAATAGAAAGCTTCCCAGTCTAGAATTTATTGCAGAATTGCAAGGTAAAAATTATTTGTGTTTTGCTAGTTTTAAAATTCTTGATTTTTAACCACAAAATCTAAATATTAAAAAGGAAATAAAATCTGTATATTTATTTATGTCTTGTTAATAAAAAAAATAGTCATAAATTTATACTAAATTTTAAAATTATTAATTATTTCTAGAATTAATTAACCCTTTAATTATAGTTATTGCAAATATATAGGGAATATATTGCCGCATCTTAAATAATAAGTACCATGATGGATTTGCCTTCCGTTGTTTGTTATTGATAACCCGGAAGTATGAGGAATGAGTTCTGAAATTAAATTTTCTCTATTCCTCCGTCTATTCATTCGGAAATCTATTTATTCTGTCCCTAAAACAAGAATCTTGGAATTTATTAGTAGTCAGTGAATCCGGAATACATGAGAAGAGGCGGTACCGGTATTACTCCAATATATAAGTGTATGCACTGTAAAGGGAGAGTTGACATAAGACTAGTTAATTGCAATTCATGACTGACCATAACCTAAGAGTTAGTACTGTTGTCATCAAAATCCAAGCATTTCTAATAACTTTTCTCTGCATTCAAAACCTATTGCCATAAATCAGAGATTAATCGCAAAGAGTTTTGTTTTTGAATTCAAAACTTAATTTTATTATAGTTTTTAGTCTAAAACTGCGCTCAATATTGATATCATTTTCGTCGATAAAATAGAGTCCATTTCCCAAACCGATAAACAAAGAGTCATAAAGAGATGTTAACGCTTGGAGTCAGTCGTTTGAAGCTCTGAATATTATTCATGGAGAGGAAGAGGAGAGGGAGAGAGAGAGAGAGAGAGAATGGGATCTAAGAGTTTAACAGATTGAAAATTCTGGTCATCCCTGAAGAATAATAGATATGACCAAAACAGGGCAGACATCAACTCTCATATCACAAGTGGTATTACAGTCTTTATTCTCTGTATTCAGTAGAGTATAGTTTGTATTCCCGTAAAGCCTTTAGACATCATTTTCAGCGACGGCTTATTACTGAGGAGAGTGTTCTGGAGATATGAGTCCATTGTTTGCACAGTTCGCCACCAAATCTCAGTCTTTGCACTTCGATGTCATTTGACTCCGAATATTAAAGCCATGTCTTTGTCTGACATTTTTGTGAACATATATTCTCACGAAATGATGGAAATAATAGCCGAAAAGTGACTCAAAAATCTGCTTTTCTAACAAATGCATGGCTTTTATTACATGAAATTCAGTTTCAATTTTAGATCTCAATATTCGTACAGAAGATAATGCTTTCCTCATATCGTAAGAATTTGAGCCCCATTTTCACGAATTGAATCTTTCATATTTTGTCTCATATTTTTGTCCCCAATATTATTATGTGATTTCAAAGTTGATACGAATTTCGCGATATTTTTAGCTTTTGATTCTTTATATGTGAAATGATTTTCAATTCTCAATACTCTTTTCACTTATATTTTAAACTATTTTAATACAAATCACGTATACTTTGGTCTAAACTTCTTTTCATTTCAATTATAATTTATTTTCTCTTTCTATTGAACTTAACTTTAAGACGAGTTTCGGAAGAAAACTATTCGAAGTAAATTGAATTTAAAAATTGATTCCGAAAATTATATCACTTATGAAAAGAGAACTTTCATCACTTGATTATATCCAGCAAAATTAATTGAAATTCTGAAAGACTCCAGGAATTTCTCGACTAATTAAGTATTTTTTATTTTTTAAGTCACTTTTCCTATGCTTTCATTCAAGTTTTGTGAAGCAAAGAATTGAAATTAATTTGAGCTCTGCTTCAACTCTTTAATACAGAAGGAAAACAATTTTTTACTTACTCTGTTTGGAAGCAAATCTGGGTTTTTATAATTGAATTCTGTGTGGAATACAAATATATGTTTGATTAAGTCATTTGCATTAACTAACAGTTTTAAGCTAACACTCATGTCTTGTCATGCATTTGGGATGTCTTTCCACAGACCAGTCGTTATATATTGAATATGTCATAAACATAATATTAAGTCCATCTTTTGCTAGTTATTTATTCTCTGATAAAACAACTCAATCACTATTTATACTCATTATAGAGACAGACGTGACCTCACTTTTGCTCCCATTCCTAACAATGAATAATATTCTCTATTATCCGATGTCTAAGAGTATTGTTTTACTTTCTTCCTATTGTTTTCAAACTTACATAACATATCATAACATCAGTGGTGGGAAGCAATACGACCAGGATCTCAATCTTGTCAACTAAAAACTTTTCCCATTTTTTCAAGAAAATCGATTTCGCTATAAATAGTAATTTATGAAATTTATAGCCAGAAGTGATGAAGATATTTGCCTAAAACTAAATTCCCCTGATTGAAAACTAAATTTTGAAATTTAAATAAGGTATTGAAATTCCTCTAAAATTTGAGGGGTTTTTTAAACTACACCTAGGCAAATGTAAGGTTCATGGAGACCATTTATGATATAATTACGCAATTTTAGAATAATTAGAAAGTTGATAGATAACAGAAGCTCTCATTTGCTATTATACCCCCTTCTGATCCTATTCGGGTGTCTATCCATCTCTGTGTTTAAGAAGTTTAACTGATTTAAGCATAAAAACAAAATTATCCACACATTTACTTTAGAAGTTATGTTTGACTTTCGCTTTTATATTTATATGCATATAAACATGTTTGTTCAAAGTATATCATGCACATTTATGACATTTTTGTATCAAATATAAGATTAATATTTGAATAGAAAATTGCAAATTGCATGTTGACGCCTCGGAGTAACTTAAAATGTCAATATGTAAATCACCCTGTCGAATCAAATTTTCATTCTACATTGTCTAGATTTGAAATTATAGAGCAAGATACTTTGTTGAAAATATGGTCAGATCTCCTTTTGCTATCTTTTTTATTTCCTTTTTAATAATCTGATTGTCATTATTGAAGATTGAAAAGTCTTGTGATAACACTTTGTCTAATCTTGGACTTTGCAATTGAATCAGTTTTTGCTTTTCGTCTATAAATTGGGAAAATAAAATAATGGCACAAAAGTTGAGAATAATATCCACAGACTCTTAATATCTAAAGTATTGCTTAACTGGGATCCTAAGGGACACAACTCGTGATACACAATATTCTTCGCTAAGAAAAGCCAGAGAGTAATGTAATACAGATATTAACTCAGTTTTACTTTAAGCCCACAAAAGCCGTGAGAAAACATAATTCTGTTCCAAAGAAAGGCTCAAAATCTGGGAACAACTGACGATTGAAGTGAAAGTTTTTTGATAACATTTTCTTATCTTATCATTTGAAGTCTTGAAGAGATTTATATCTTATAAGAAAGTTATTCAACACTTTATATATAAATACTTTATTTGCGAATATTTTAAGTAATTTTTACTGAAGTTGAGCACAGAATCTGATCCGGGAATACTTGGAAAACATAGCAATTAATATAGTTGAATTATGTCGTGGTTTATCCATAATCTCTTAATAGTATATTATTATAATTTATAACCTTGCTCAATGTTGAGTGAAATCAAATATTTATTCCATAAATATTAATAGATTGTTATAGGGCAATGAAATGACTTGAGCATGCTATTAGTTGCAATTTGCTTTGATTGATAGATCCAATTAATCTGTGAATTTGCAAGAAAGCGATTTAATCACTTTTTCTGAAACATTAGATTCTTCTAAGAAACTCATTATTTTAATCAATTCTGGGCTCAAATTTGTTAACCAAAAAGCCTTTAAAACTGATTTATAAGCCAAAGATTTGCGACAATTTTGCTAAAAGACTCGTTGACTCTCGCGTTAAGTTTTTGACTGTAAATGTCATCAAATGGTTGAAATGATATCATAATAATTCGTATGAAGAATATTGTGATGTATTGTATGTATTGATTAAAGATCTATCGAAGCGGTGCTAAGAATGCAATACATCTCTTCTCTAATAGATTTATGAGTGAAATGATTGATGATTTCGAGCTCTTCTCACAAAAATAAATAGTCATAACGTATATGGACCGCAAATAAATGGCTTTCAATGAAAGCCACCCCCATTTCGAAATTGTTAGCCGGGGATAGAAATTTGAAAATAAATTTAATATAATATTAGGGCTGAGTTTGTATGTGAAGACAATTTATCTAATGGTCGGACACACAGACAAAGGAAGAGAAGCACTTCATTAACTAAAAAGCGAATTACACATAATAGCAGTTCCCTCTCATCTCTTTCTTTGTGCCGACAATAGTATAAATCTTAACTATTTTGTGACGAATTGTTACGACAAGAATCTCGACTTTTATGCTAGAACTCAGTAACGATATATGAGCTAGATATCAATTGATCACTTCCAACATCTATTTCTTCCCTTTTTTTAATCAACTCATATAACATATGCCTCCTATTGTCTGTTATCTATAGTTCCGAAGAAAAGCAAAAACTCTTCCCATTCTTCGACTCTTTGGTTCCTTTGAACCAATTTCGAGATAAGCTCTTAATTAGACCCAAGAAATGATGAAAACTATTCAAATCTAATGATTTGATTTATTTTATCGTTTGTTTCATATCGACTCCTTTTGTCTGATATCTCGACTTGTTTTTGACAGAATATTCCGTCCTCTTTGTCGATATATTATGCTGAGCGCAAAAATGGGTTAATTCATTTGTTTATCATTACTGGCGCTCAGCCCATGATTTATATGTTGTCCAGTCTTTGAGAGAATAATAAATATATTAGTTTAATGTGAAAGTGAGTCCAATCTTGTGATCATAATACTGGTCTTATTGGCTACAAATGTCTAATCTGGACTCATTTGTGCCATACATCACATGCACTGGTCATTCATCAAATCAATTAATGCAAATAAATAGCACTTCTCTCATATTATAATAACTGAATTTCAAATTCAAATTAAGTTTCATACCAGCCCTCCATTATATACATTATATACATTATATACATTATATACAGTGTAATTTATATACCAACTGTCACCATTTACTCAATTTTATTCAATAAGAGAATTGGTGTGAAAGTCATGCAATTATTTTCAGCATTTGATTGATTTGTGACATTCAACCCAAACGTATAACACGTGAACACATCATATCATTCACTTCTTATATTAAAAGCATTTATTTAATTGAATTGCAATAATACGTCAATTATTAATAATATCGTTGTTTATATTAAGCAAATTTCATCGGAATTGATGTCAGGTCAAAGGGTCGTCTCTTTTCCATAATGTAATTGAATTATGAACTCCTCCTCATAAATATTTGTTAGAGACAGTGATGTTCAGACATCCCTTCCCTTATTATTCTTTTTTTTGTTACCTAAGGTTTCATTTTATGCATCCCTGATATACCTTCCCCATAGATATTCATCATCTTAAGACGTGGAAAGGCTGCACATCTCTGGCCTGTGTTTAATAGTATTCATCAATAATGTAATGATGTTTACAGAGAACTGATGTTTAATTTAGAAACTGAGTAATCATTTGTTACGACAAACTAGTGGTGGGAGATATTAGCATTAGAGGCGAATAATAAACAATTTTCAATACTTGTCTTATCTATTATGACTATTTGCACTGTTTTTGTTGATAACTAATTGTCTCATTCAATGCATTCTTCTATTTAGTGATGTTCTGCTCCCGACTTATGTCGGAAACTCATTGAGAGAATTAGTCAATGAATTCGTACATTAATTTATATAATGTTATATACACTGCAATACACTATTCATTTGAAGCCTTAATTAAAAGCCTTAACACTAATAGTGTTTCGAACAACAAATTCGATTTCATTACTCTTCCAAAGTGTGAAAACTTTATCCTCAAATAGTCACCGGAGACTACTCTTGGATATATCTTATAAGAAAAACAGTTATTAGGGTCATAAGGATCCTGCAAATAAAAATTATTATTATTTAATTATTCTTTTGAAAAATCTCTCGCTTATTTCCCGAGATATCCATTATCATATAAATTGGACCTGTTCACTCTTAAATCAAATTGAATTTTAAAGTAAAGTCTTTAAGAGTAAATTTCTTTTGGCATTATTTCGTTTAAAACGTTTACTAAATTTATTCATTAAATTTATTTATCCGATCCTTTTGTATGATAAATGTTTAAAATATATCGAATTTACTTGTTTCCACCAGGGCATAGAGAGGGAGCAATCCCCCTGTGCTACCAGGGTTATAATGAAAATAACTTTTAGGCCATTTTATATAATTTACGACTGATTGAACAAAAGTCCAAATTCGTCCAAAAATTTCATTACACTATAAATTCTGTTAATATTTTGAAGTACTTTTCTTGTAACCACATTAAACAAGTGAGCATGGTCAACTCTGGCTTTCATCTCTCATTTGTCCTAACAATTGTAAGAATGCATTCAATTCACGAACAAAACTGCTTTGAAAAAAAAGTACAAAATAGTGTCGAATATATACCCGAATAACACATTCTTTTCTCATTAGTTGTCATTTTTCTATCGTTTTATAGTGAATTTGGGCAAAAACTTCAGAATTTAATGTGAGAATAGATGTGAAAATCGACAAAAGAGATACTCAATTCATGTCAAGAGTAATGTGAGGCAACAGAAAAGGTGTGAAAAACAATAGAAAGTGTTTCCGATTAGACTTTGGTTGCGTTGGGCTTAAACTCAATGAACTAAAAACTGATATAAAAACTACAGATAGTTTTCACCCCAAAAAAGTATCGAATTTGTGGAAAGACAGATAGTATTCTGAGCCATAGAGCACTGGTATATAACATTTGTATCTTTCATGTCTCAGTTGTCACACAATTTTTCCGAGACTTTCGTTTTGATGAAAAATACATTAAATTCTTAACTTATTTCCTGAGAAAATATGAAATTTAATTCTTCCTGTTTTTGTGTCAAAATTATTTATGAAAACATGAAATTGTATTTATGTTTGGTTTCTGAGCGCACAGAATAAGTGGCTTTTCTGACACATAATGTCTGGCAGTCTGAGAGTCAATGTTTTTTCATTTTCCATATCTATTGTGTAATTCATGAGTGAATTCCAGGTTTGCTCAGAATATAATGAGACGGACCAGTCGTTCCAATGTCTACAATACTTCTTTGTTTTTCCTTATTCTTCATCAGTAATGACGTCCACAACACATAACACTATTATAATGACTGTTAAATAGCGGAAGAATTTTCTTATCAGACATTTATTGGCACTGAATATAATAATATTAACTAACGTTGAGATAATCAGAAAACCCATTCCTTTCATCGCTAAGGTTTGACCCAACTTATCTTGTAATACAATAAAACAAATGCCAAGAATATATTCAATACATTACTGGTTAGTAATACTTAATGTTTGAGTTTCTTAAGAACTCGTTTCCATCAAAATGATTGAATAAATTTATCGTCAATTTTATGATCGCAATAAATATTAATATTTAGTGCGTTTCGATCCATGTATACAACCATCTCATCAAAAACAAACAAACTCTTAGGTCTGGCCGCTCGAGACCTGACCGTTGGATACGGAGATAAAAATGATAATAAGAATATTATTTCATCGAATTATTATTATTATTATTAAGAGAGGAAATACAACTGTTATGTGTGTCCTATTACTGTAACCATGTCTCATATGAGAGCCTAAAAATAAGAAAAACTAATCAATCGATAACCCGGTAAATATTGATTTTTGTCAACATAATGAGCAAATACTCGACCTATTCTTCACTTTAAGGGGCATTACTTTCCCGTAATTATGATTTATTAGAACTGATGGCTTTTAGACCATTCCTTCAATTGGATTAACAAATAAAATCTTATAATTGGGATATACTTTACTTAAACTGTATCTAAATGTGAATTAAATTATTTGTAATCTTAAACATCTGCTCAAATTTTTTGATCCAGTAATTTTAATTAATTTGAAATTGCTCGTATAACCACATTTTGAATGGAAGCTCCTAAGTTGTGGCGGTTTAATGACTCGCGAACTACAACTTGTACTTCAAATAACTTTCAGAATTTAATTGAAACTGACTTCGAGTCAAATATTGATTTTGAATCAAATCAATGCATTCCATATTTATTTTCAATTATTAAAGCAATCAATCATTGTTTAAGACATTGACGTAACTCATGAGGACAGACATATTTCTAATGTTTGATACAATTAAGTCGAGTTTGATACATAACTGGCACAGAATTGAGAATATTGTGCACATCTCTTATATAATATATATTATATTAAATGATGGGTTCGTTGGTCTTTATATTGCGTGCAATGAACAGAACAATTGCTCTGCAAATCAAACACTTAAACCAAATCCATTCAAATGATAACAATTCATGTTTTTCTATAATTTCTACATTCAATGAGAGTTAGTAAACATATTTTGAGACTTTCAATGAAAAGTGTTTCAATTCGGTTAAAATGTTTTCATTTGATTCTCAGGAGAACTCAATTCAACTAAATTTACTTTATTTTCATTGAAAAAATTGTTTGTAAACTGGATTTTGTTGGCAAAAACAAAATTTAATCATCAAATTATGAAAGTTATATCAACTTTCTAATAACTTTGAAAGCATTTCTAATGCAAAGATGAGCAAGCTCTTCTCAGATTGGAAAAGGTTCGTGAAAACAGGAAAATCTGAAAAAGCGCATAATCTGCCCATGAGTTTCACTATTTGAAATGTTGAGGTATTCAACCCCTCTGCCATTCCAGGGTAATTCATAGTCGTAGCAATTCTAAGAGTAGAATTTGTGATTCTTAATTATCTAAAACTTTTACCATTTATTCTGGGAGATTAACCAAGATAGAGGGAACTAACAATGGGTGTACCCCAGAGTCCCTAGTGAATTTTTTCATTTTCCTAAAGCTAACATTTTACCTTGCCCAATAAAACTACTAAAAATCAAAGAATCATTCCAAAATAAATTTAATGGTAATTTTTAAAAAAGTATTTCAGTCAACTGACCTCTCATATTGTTGAGTTTATACATACATATGAATGTTTGTGTTAGAGGGCGTGGATCTTAGGATCCTAGAACTATGCCATCCACCCAATCATTCCCACACACACAAACAGACAGAGAGAATTCGATGACCGAATAGTTAAGGTCCGGGGCTTTAACCACTCGACTAAAGAGTTGTCAATTCGACTAGGGTTCGAACCCACAGCTTTGTGATTAAGGTCCGGCATCTTAGCCACTTGACCAGTGAGTCTTGCCTTAAACATTTATCAGTTTACTTGTTATATATACTGCAAACTGACAAATAAATTAAAAATTACAGTTTCTGGACTAAAACATAGTATTTTAACATGGCATATTATGGGTTAATCGCATCTCTTAAATTTTCTATTTCTTGGTTAATCTTCTTGAATTGTGCAATTAAAAGTCAGATAATTCTTTTAAAATAAAATAAGCATAATAATAAAATACGCTTTAGATTTGATAAATTGTAACCAAATTTATCTTCAAAATGACCTCGGTTATATCTAAAATGAGTCTATTTACCAAGATTTTGAACACCCATTGGAAGGATTCTTTGATTTTTAGCAGTTTAATTGGGCAGGGTAAAATGTTAGCTTTAGAAAAATGAAAAAATTCACGATGGACTTTGGGGTACACTCATTGTCAGTTATGTTTTAGATAACATCAGTCAATTAGTAGTTATAACCTAGGGCACAACATGTAATCCATGCTCAAGTAAATGAGTATTTCATGAACTCAAATATTCACTCACTTTGAAGCAAAAACCTACTTGTATCATGGATGGTCAAGCTAAGAGCCTCAAAAGATATTAAGAGGAAATTTTCCAAGCACGTCTAAGAACATTTAATACACGTTTCTAATATCGAATTTCGGTCTTTTGGCATCATTTTTGTTTTTTTTCCATTTACGGCCCCCTTTTAATAATCGGATGAAATGCCTCTTTGCATGTTTATTCTCAAAAGGGATAAAACTCAAGATGGTGTTTAAATCTCAATTTTTCTATTACAGGAAAGTTTTGGGTTAACCCCCCTTGGCTAACCCTATGTCTCAGTATATTAGTAGAGCATGATAAATATTTGTTGCTTTTTTTTAATTAATTATCATTCTTGCTCTAATATATTTGAACAGTCTACTTTATTATATTCCATTTAATTATTATTAATATTTAATTATTTATATTGTTTAATTAAATATTTCTTATTAATTACTACGAACATAT
This sequence comes from Ceratozetes gracilis, assembly GCA_034694965.1. Classification (NCBI taxonomy): domain Eukaryota; kingdom Metazoa; phylum Arthropoda; class Arachnida; order Sarcoptiformes; family Ceratozetidae; genus Ceratozetes; species Ceratozetes gracilis. Next base: position 12,829 of record JAQIWF010000574.1, read on the forward strand.
GTTAGCAAATTATTTGAATACATAACAAATAAACATTGTAATGATTTCTTCTTTTAATTAGTCTTGTTTAAATTATTTTTAAAATATCTGGAGCATTTATATATAATGTATAATAGAAAAAATTTTGTTTTGTTGTCAATTAGTGTATTTGTTACATTTTACATGAAATACCATGTTGCGATGCCCTATACAAGAAAGGAATCTGGTTGGTATATTTTTTTATTTAAGATTACCTATACTAATAAACCCTACATTGTAAGCAAAAATGCGCAAGGCGTGGTCTAGCCAAAATACCTACCCCCTAAGATTAACCAGGATCACCCTCAATGTCGTGGGCAGGCAGTAGATCTATTGAGGTTTCATTTGCAAAAATTTGTGAAAATCCATTTACAAAAATACCCCTCCCCCTAATGATTTAAAGTTTCATTAATGTTGGAGTTTTTTGTTATTTTAGCTAGGTTCAAATGTAAGAAAAATAATAATAAATCTAAAAAATATTATCTAGGCAAATAGATATTTTAAATTAAAGTTTTATAATAGATGGTCAATAAACAATTTAAATAAGTTATTGACATATTATGGTCCACTGCGTAAATTTACATTTATGCTTTACAGATGAAGCTCATTTAGCAGGTACAAATAGTGAAAATGGTGAAACAGATCAGGCTATCAGTGATCATACGCCTACACTAGGCAATTCAGTAACTAGTAGCAATAGTGAAATTGATGCTACAAATGTTACTCCAGTTGCTGGAATCAATAATCAAAACTACATTGAACATACGGAAAACAAGGATATTAATCCGGGACACCAGGAATTAGTTGGCAATACAGAAACCGGTACCAATGATAAAAATGTTGGACATGGTATTAATAGTGAACATACATCTAAAGAAAATATTCCAGTACCAAGTAACAATCATGAAAATGGCGTAACAGAACATATAGCTATTAAACAAGGCAACCCAGTTGAAGCAATCAAGAAACAAAGCTCCAGTAGATATACGGAAAACGGTCATAGTGATCCTGGACTTCACGAATTGGACCATAAATTAGCAAGCAACAATCAAAATGGTGCTATAGAACATTTAACCCATGGTCATACCTCTCAAACAAACATTCCAAATGAAGCAATAAGTAAACAAAGTCCTAGTGAACATGCGGATAACAATATTATTGTTGATCCTGGACTTCACGAATTGGACAATAACCTAGCAAGCAGCAATCATGAAAATGGTGCCTCAGAACATGTGGATGACAGACATGGTAATCTTGAACTTCATAAATTGGATAACTCATTAGCAAGTAACAACCATGAAAATGGTTCAATAAAACATGTCAGCAGTGAACATGTCACTACAGAAGGCAATTCAGGTGATAGCAATAATAAACATGATGCTACAACAGACAACACAGTAACAAGTAGCAATAATTACATTGCTATTACAGAACATGCTATCAGTGAACATATAGATAGCGGTCATTATGATCAAGGACTTCATGAGTTAGACAATGGCTCAGGAAACAACAATCATGAAAATGGTGTTAATGAGCATGATACCAGTGCAAGACTGGCTACAAGGAATGTTACAATTTTAAGTAACAATAGTAAAATTAATTTAAAAGAACATGCTAGTAGTTCAGATATCATTCATTATGACCCAGGACTTCATGAATTGGACATTTCAAGTAGCAATCATGAAAATGGTGGAACTGACCATGCTACCAATGGACACAACTCTACTGAAGACAATGCAGAAGATAGAACCAGTAAACAAAGCATCAGTGTAAATTCGGATAGCAGTGATCCAGGACATGAGGAATTAGACCATATGCTAAAAAGTAGCAATCATGAAAGTGATTCAACAGAACATGTTAATAGCAACCATAGAGATGACAGACTTCATGAATTATACACTATATTAGCAAGTAGCTTTCATAATACTAATGATTCAATAAAACATGTTAACAGTGGACATGACTCTAAAGCAGGCACTCCAAATAAAGAAATCAGTAAGCAAACCTCCCATGAACATACAGTAAGCAGTCATGGTGATGCTGGACTTCATAAGGAAGACCATATGCTAAAAAGTAGCAATCATGAAAATGATGCAATTGAACAAGTTAACAGTTTACACAACTCTACAGCAGGCACTCCAGTGGAAAGAATCAGTAAACAAATCATTAGTACAAATAGCAGTCATAATGATACTGGACTTCATGAAGAAGAAGACAATCTATTAGCAAGTAGCAATGATGAACATGGTAGTACTGAACATGTTAACATTGGACATGCTTCTAAAACAGGCATTCATGTGGATGGAATCAATAAACATAACTCCAGTGAACATTCGGATAGTCATCATAGTGAACTAATACTTCATGAATTATTTCATATATTAGCAAGCAGTTCTCATGAAAATGATTCAATGGAACATGTTCACAGTGAACATAACACTACCGAAGGCAATCCAGTGAAAAATAGCAATGGTGAACATGGTGGTACAAAAAATAGCACAGGAGCAAGTATAGTTGGTACCAAAAAACTTGGTGAACATGGAGAACACAGGTATAGTGATCCAGGACTACAAGAATTAGACAATACATTAGCAAGTATGATTAACGAGAATGGTGGTTCAGAACATGCTACCAGTGAACCACACCCTACAAGAGACACTACAATATTAACTAGCACTAGTGAAATGGTTAATACAGAAAGTGTCACCACTAAAGAAAGCCACGATAGTGATCCAGGACTTCAGGAATTGGACAATATATTAGCAAATAGCAACGGAAATGATGGTACAGAACATGCTACAAGTGAGTCATACGCTATAACTGAGCCAGATCCAACATCTGAGCCAGACCCTACAAGTGAGCCATACGCTACAAGTGACACTACAATATCAACTAGCTATAATTCAATTGTTATTACTGAACATATGACCAGTACGGAAAGCTTGGATAGTGATCCAGGTCTTCAGGAATTGGCGCGTTAGATGGAAATTGCTATCTATTACCAGGTAACAGAAAGAGATTGATGTAGGCGCAAAAAATGACTTTTTAATTTACGCCATTTTGTTCTCAAATATACATATAAATTAATATTTTGTTTTAACTTGGATAAAATTCGCGTTTATTCTAAATAAATTAATAAAAAAATAATAACTAGGTCTGAATAAACAATTTACTAGGTTACAATGAATGGATTGACTGGAAATACATAAATTAGGGATAGGTAGGTGTGGGGGTTCATAAATATGGTCAAACATATAAAATTAATCTTGCTAATTTTAAATTGTAATAAAAATAGTACATACGAATAACTAAATTTAGTTAATAGAAATAATAATCTTGATATTTGTAATTTAGTTCAAATGCTCAAAGAAATATATAATTTGCGAAAAACACCACCTTGCTTATCTCACTTGCAAAATTATCTCACTTCACAAATAGCTAGAGCATTCCATAATCAGCTGGTGGCTAAAATAACAAAAATTAAATTGATAATTTTGATTTATAATTTGATCTGAGTAAACAATTTATTAGGCAACATCAGTGTACATCAATAATACTTAAGTTGGAAGGGATTATGCATTTACTGCCCCCCCCCCTGAAATAGAAAATTTGGCATTTACAACTCTTTGTTTTTAAGATATATTTTGACATAATGTGGGCGAAAAACGACAAATTTGTTAAATAAGTTAATTTCTCTGAAATAAAATTGAATGCATCAGGACGGATAACAAGATTAAACCTGACATATCCGAAAATGACTATTTTAGGACAAAATTGTTTTTGTTCTATCTCCATAGTATTAACTGCCGTGACATCACCCCCTATACTCCCACATAGTTTTTGACCAAATTCTTCTCAAATAAATACCCCTCCTATGGAGCCGAGGACTTTCCGAGTCCCTGATATATATCTAAATATATAATTCGTTTGCAATGACATTATCCTGGTCTCTTTTTCCAATTAAATAAATAAACCACCAGATGACCAAGACCACAATTATTTTTGAGCCAATCAACCAGTAATTGTATTGCAATATCTCGCTAATAATTGTTACAATGATAAGAATAATAACCTCGACCATCTTGAGCAAAGTTACCATGCCAATGGTAAATGTATGCTCCTTGATTACACCAATTAGCCCGATAAAATAATGTACCATGGATAATACCATGGCAACAATTAAACTAATAAGTTGTTCTAAATTAAACAAGTTGAATAAATTTTAAACAAGTAAATTTTATATAACTTTGCAAATTACTATCTTAACTTACTCCTGGTTGAAATGTACAAGATTAATAAATCTTTGTCAAACCCATCTAGAAAATGAGACAAATTGTAACTTGCTTTCCCAAGAAGTGTAACCGAGATACAAAAGAAAATTCCTTCTTCAACAAGCAAAATTAACTTGATAGCACATATGATATTACACATTTTGCAAGATTCAAATTAGCATGCAAACAACATGAATTGTTCTACCGTTATTTATAACGATAAATGACAAGTACAGATTTTTGTTTCTATTGTTTTACTTACGTTGTCATGATAATAAAACATAACAGAACAAGGTTAATGTTGTTTTATTGATTGTATGATTTACAAA
>JAQIWF010000575.1:0-17439 GCA_034694965.1 Ceratozetes gracilis
CTTCTGATTTGCATACAAAAAGTCAAATTGTTTTTCCTTAAAATTATAAATCGTTTCTTAAATTACAATAAAATTTTAAATACAATTAGAATTATTAACCAATCGATTGAGGCATTTGTGGTCCACATTATATGTCATGTCTGTCATCAAAAGCACTAATTAATTGAAATTCAAATCAATATCTAATTAGTAATACCTTTGAAATAATAAGAGATCCAGAATTGAAATCAAAAATTAATTTCAATTCACGTAAATATAAGTTGACTTCAGTTTAGAGACTTCTGAGAAAATTGGTTTCCGTTTTGACATCAAATATACAAAAACATCTGAAATTCATTTGTAGTTATGACTAGAAGTAGTTCTCAATTGATTCCTCCCATAAATGAGACCACTTTGAGGGTCGGCGAACAGTTTAACGGTTTGGGGTTCGCTCTCAAACCTAACCATTGATGTCCGCCAGTGGTTGGCGTTCGACGCCTCCGACTCACAGCCACTGTCGGGCTGTACGTTAGCTATAAGAGTGATAAATGATTGTTAATATCATATGAATATCAATGATTGAGGACAGGCTTCTCACTCGGATATTGATATATATGAACGTCAGACCGGGGCTGACGTGGAGTTCGTTTGACTGTTGCGTAAATGGCGTCGTGATCCGGGTTATACTATAAGGAACAGACAGATAGTGGTCTTAATGGATATTAATTATGTGACTCAATATAAGGCATAAATAATAATAATATGTATTTAATGGAAGCGGTGTCTCCTTTCATAGGACTCCACTTTGACTATAAGGAACTGCCGGTCAGGACTATTAAGGACTGGTAACTATTCAATAGAAATAATCAATTGATTACTGATTTGTGTGGAGAGGATCGCGACATAGCATTGAGTGGCACTCGTTCTTCATTTTCGTTAATTTTGGTCATAGCGTATGGCACCGGATAGTGGAGCATACTTTGCGCACAGCCATCCTCTGAAGGCATCGACAACTTTTTCACATGACTTGCGTCCAATTCCGTCAAATTAACAGTTTCTGTACAGTCCTGTTGTGACACTTTGTTTGGACTGTAATTGGCTGTAAAGTCGACAAAAGAGACAACAAATCAGATATTAATTGAATTTTATTCTCGAAATTAAATGAAAAGCAAACAAAAAGACTGTTTTATGGAGACTTTGATTAGTCTTCTGAAAGGGTATTCATTACTTACAATAAACATTAGATCCATGTCTTGGCTTTCGAGTGAATATCACATAAACGAGTGATAATAGAATTATCACAACGACTAACGATATTATCGACGGAACGACTACCAGAACGTCAGCATAAAAGGGCACCGGAGTGGCAGACTTACTGCTGGACAGTATTCCCGGCTCGTCGTCTGATTGGATACACAATAGGAACGGAATTACATTAGTTTTTATAACCGAATTAATGGCAAAGTTTTGTCTAATAAAAACCTAATAAAGGGAGCGGTGATGTTGTGAAGGAGTACTGGGCTTCGGTACTGCCCGCCTCATTAAATGCAGTTATCTTTATGTCATATGTCGTCGAAGGCATTAAATCACTCAAAACAATATGTTTTTGGTCAGTAATCGCGCGGTTCGATAGGGATATCCATTTGCGACTCTTTTGCAATTTGTACATCACTTCGAACGATGAGATACGACACCCGCCTGTCCTCACAGTAAAGAGAAAATTGATAAGATATTCTTCAATCAAATGAAAGGTAGTTTTAAAAGTTTGCGATAATAAAGAAGTTTATTATTTTTTATGAGAAGAGATTGAATTGATTAATACCGTCGTGAAAGGCATCCAAATATATTGTGGCGGCGCTGGTATTGACGCTCAACAACGAGTTCTTATCGGGTGCAACAGGAGCTGCAAAATGAGAGGAATGGCAGACAATATAATGTCTGATAAGACTTTTTTTCATTATATTGTGTTTGAAGAGCACTAAGGCTTCAGAAAAGTAAGAAATGAAAGACTGAAAAATCAAAATAAGTATTTGGAAAACGCAATAAAACTTCAATTTAATGGACAGACCCTTAAGTTGACAAAAGAGTAGATATGTTTGACTTTCGGGTTTCATTTATGGGCCAAAAATAACTAAACAATTGTTACGCAAAAGTCTAAATGTGAGCCAAAAAGTGGAAACACATTTCGTTTCGAGTCATTTGAGAACTTTTTCCAATCATTTGCTTTAAACTCGATTTGCGATAAAATTTGTGATCGAAATATAAATTCAATTGTGAGCTGACATTACATTCAACTCTGGGCTTAAGTGACAGTACTTTTGGTCAAACACTACAAATGATTGAATAAACATTGAATTGGTTTTGCAATTCTGGGTCAGAATAATAAGGTTTTGATTTGATTAATAGATTGTCTGAAAAAACTAATTATCCCCAAACATGTGATCGCAATAATTATATGAATTTGCAAAGAGAGGGATCACTCCTTCGACTAATTGTTATTAAAAGACAATTTATAACAGTTTGTCGGCTCTCCAATCAAATTAATTTGAAGTTTTATGCCTCTCCTGAGTGCTATTCTCTGCTATTAAGCCCTCAGTTTATTACTTCAATGTTTAGGCCATTCAAGTGTTTTCTATCTATTTCTGAAGGCTATCGGAAACAATTTGGCATTAATTTTGTGAATAAGTATTGAGAATCGGATTAATTGCTATTCTATTGTTTCGAAGTCACGAATAATTTTTCCTAATTTAGGGATTAATTCAAACAAATTTTCAAACTGTTGTCAATCAATTGAATTCTGTTTGTAATTCCAGCAAAAAATGATTCAAACAAAGAATAAAAGAAATTAATGACTAAATTGAGAGATGAAACTGATTTGTGCTCAAAGATAGTGTGTGTGAGTGGTGTATGTCTTACAGGTTCCGTCTGTTTTTGCTGAGACAATACTGGAGGCATCACTTTTGCCAACGGAATTGAACGCAATTAAGTAGTACTGATATCTTGAGCCACATTTGAGCCATTCGTGAGTATAAGATTTGGTATCAGTTAATCTCAATTCATCCCAATCTTCCGACTCTTTCTTGTGATGCAGAATAAATCCTAACCAATAATAAGACATATAATGAAAAGGATAGCCATTACTCTCAATGTTGACATTAATTCAGTTTTTGCTACTCTATTGTCTCAGTGAGTGGTATATATAAGTGAAAGGCACTGACCAGTGGCGGGGGTCGAGTCATCCGAATTCATTAACCAGGAAAGCTGTATTGCATTAGCCGTAGCGCTGACCACACGCAGTGTCGGAGCGGACGGCGGATCTGTTTTAATCACATAAAATACAAATTATTGAGAACTGGTATCACATTATTCACAATAAACTCAATACGCTTTTCGTGGCTTACATTCCAACTAATCTCTGGTCTAAAACTTTAAGCTTTATTTCTCTCTCAACAGAACAAAGTTTCTCTTATTTGACACAAAATTAGATTTATATTCATTGCTATTTTGCCGACATTTGCAGATAATCCTCAATCTGTAGAAGTCATACATCAGAAGCAAATGAATGGAAAATAATTTTTTTCTCTTCTCAACCAAACGACTGAATAAATTCAATTAACATATAAATAAATTCTGTGCAAAGGATGTGGATATCAAACGCTCTTTGCTCTCAACTCAATGAGATTCTGATGAATAAAAGCCGAAATCAAAGCGAAAGACTAAGAGAGGGAACACTGAATGAAAATTTTTAATATAAACGCCGAACCGTTTTATCTCTTCTCAAACACATTATTATTATTCCGATCGAAATGATATTCAAAAGACGGAAATTAAAATCCATTTTTCGATATTATTATTATTATTTGTTATGAACTGAAAATAATTATTTGCATTTTAATTCCAGGATTCACTTAAACGGAATGCAACAGCAATGACCAAGATTAATTTTAAAAACTTTATTCTTAACTATTATTTATTATATGCTATTAAATGGACTTTTAGTTTGCATTTGATTTTAAGCTAATTTATTGTGAAGTTTAGTACAAAATCTATGAGAAATGACAAATAGCCCCCCATTGGCCATCCCTGACGCAAAGAGCATAACATAGTGAGACAAAGTGAACCGGAATCTTATTTTTAGTGCTATTTTAATATAAAACAAATTCAATTTAATAAAAGATTCGTTTTTGAAGAGAAAAATCATTTAAATTTTATAAAGAAAGAAATCAAAGGATCAGTTGAACTGATATTAGAGGAAACGAAGACTTTCTTTAATTCGATGAAATGTCTCTGAAATTAGATTCAGTTGTTGTGTATAATCGAGTGGAAAGAGTTTTAGAGATTCAGGAATAATACAAAACTGAATCACATTTTTGTTTTTTTTGAACATAAAGTCGACGAAAGCGTTGTTTGTTTTGTCGCTAAACGTATGAAAAAATAAAGAATAGTTACCGATATCTAGAGTTTTGACGAATACAGGTTCAGAGGAAGGACCGGCGCCTTTCTTATTGTAAGCCTGGACTATTATTTGGTACTTGCTCGAGCGAATCAATTCACTTATAGTGCACTCCTCGACAATCGCGTCGTTTCTCACTTCGAGTGTCTTATATACAAAGTCTTTATTCATTTGCTGGACATTCAAAGAGTCGGAAACTTTGTATCCGACATAATATCCAAGTATTGTGCCGTACTGTAAGTCCTTCCTCGGGGGCTTCCAATTCACCTATCAATCAATAAAATTCAATTCAATTGAATCAATCAGTTTCTCAAAAGTCTAAACATGTTTTTGAAGAAATACTGAAATACACTTTCAGTCAATTTACAAATAAATAAAACTTATATTAGATTTCAATGAATAAGCAATGCTTTGAAAACATGATTTAGAATTCAATGAATTTATAAAATAGATAAATATTTTTATAAATTTCGCTCAAATAGAGACATAAAAAGGTATTAAGAGATTAGGGAATGGGTTTTAAAGCAAAATAAATTGATTGAAAAGTATTGACACTAATCTTAGTTATTATCAAAAATAATATTTCAGTCATTTGTTCCAAAAAGGGGAAAATGATTGAAATAAAATGGAATGAATAGAATAAAAAGTATCTTTTATTGGTAACAAACCTTAATCGACCTGGAGCTTAAGGGAAGGGCTTTGATATGTAATGGAGGTCCGCCCGGCGTTTCTTCAATTGTCTGGAGTATTATCACTTCGCTGGCCTCACTCTTTCCCAAGACATTAATAGCAAAGGCTCTTATCTGGTAATTGGTTACGGGTCGTAAACCTCCGACAAGAACTGACGTCTCTGATGCCGACACCGTTATATTAGGCGTACGAGTCGTCCATTTGTCTAATGATTTAAAGCAATCAAATCAATAAAAGTTTATGATTTCAACATTTTTCCGAGAATTTGAGGCAATTTATGAGTTAAATCAAAATTGTATTAAATGTTCAAATAATTCATTGAAAGTATTTTGTTAAAATGCTAAATGTCAAGGAACTGACCTGCTTCCAATTTATACTGAATTAAGTAGTGCATAATAGGACTGTTGCCACTATAAGGGGGATTCCAAGAGATTCGGGCAGACCTTCCGTCGTGTTCTAAGATCTTTATATCTGATGGAGAATCCGGAGGCTCTGAAAAGACAAATTCAATAAATATTTTGCCATAAATAATAAAATAGTCGTTTATTCTGTGCTTATGTCCGTCAACACAGTGTGTATTCACAAAATTAGATGAATTAGTGACAAGTTTTGTGTTTTTCTTCTTATAAAAAGATGGAAATTAAATACTAATCAACAAAATATGATAAGAGATTAAAATGAGTGTCAAAACAAGTCTCAAGCAATGCATTAATGGATATAAGGGACGACATAAACAGCAAAGAGAGTGTCAGATAATTTTTAATTAATATTCGTCATGTGTTGTATTACCCTGCATAATTAGCTGAATGTTGGTGTCGTCGTGTCCGTAGGCATTGCTCGTCACACAACTGAAGAGAGCGGAGTCTCTTCGGTCTGCGTTACGAATAATAATCTCTGATTTGATTCCTTCGGCAACTATTGACTCGAGGAGTTCGTAGCGGTGGTCCTCCTTAGGACTGAAGGGCAGTTTGTCTTTGAGCCAGGAAATGGTGATCGGCCTAAAAGACAATTTGTTTGACTCAACAATCAATACATTTGGGGATACATTTGGCAAAACTTTTCAAATATTTAAACAGTAATCACATACTTGTCTCCAATGGCTTCGCATTTAATCTTAGCTTCGAGTCCTTTCCTCACAGTTTCAGCTCTGAATTTAGTCTCGAAATGTGCGGCCACTGACGACAAGAGAGAAAGACATAAATAAGTAAATAAATTATTCTTTGAATGCTATTAAGTATAAAATCCTATTTGTGTGGAAATAAGCATTTTTTGAGTAAAACTCTCTTAAAGTTAAGAGACGTTTAGCTTCAAAGAGCTGTCAAAACATATCAATTTGAAGGGTGAGTGCATACCATTGACAGTAAGTTTGATGACTTTGCTGAGACCCGGTCCGATGCCATTAGTGGCCGCACACATATAGTAACCGCTATCAGATCGCTGGGCATTATGTATGGCCAGTGACCCGTTCTCGTAGGGACGCAAATGGGAATTAGAAGTAATCGACTTGAATTCAGACGGAGGCTCACGAAGTAATCCTTCAGAAATGTGATGAAAAACATATTGAAAACGGTTTAGTCTTTGGACAGACTTTCAAATATTTATCTTTTTTTTATTTTCTTATATAAATCGTATTTCAGAGGAGAAGCCAATGAAAAGCAGATATAAATATGAAATGAGAAACGAATTTCTTATATAAGAATTTCTTTGTATTCCTTCCTTAAGTAAAGACCTTCTCATGTGTTTGTCTTTATATATAAATACATATCTGAAAGGCTTTATCTGAAAAACATATTTCTTTTTCCATTTCAGTGCAAAACTAAAATACATTAACTTTTATTACGTAAAAATTTAATAAAAGTAAGAGTTTTTGCAGAATCCTAACGAAAACTTCCACCAAAAGTATGTGAGACAAACATTTAGAGAGGAATTTATCTCTTTTTAAATGAATATTTTTCTGAATTATTCAAATGTACTGCTATTTCTGCATTAAGTAAAGGGGTCTTTGGACTGTGCTAGCATCAATTTGTTAATCAATACTATGAGACAATTGGATAGTTCTTAGAGAAAACTTGACATTAATTGGGAAAAATTGAATTCTAGTGAAAAGAGTAATTATTTTGAATTCGAGTACAACTAATGAGAAGCTAATCATTAATTACATTAATTTAATGCTAAGTCGAGCCGTAAGTCTGATTAACAATTCATTGGATACATGTGTTGGGGCTTCAAATTGAACCGAAAAAGAAGTAATTTTGTGATTACCACTCGTTTCAAAGGAAATATGTTTAAGGAAATACTCAGAGCTCACGACTATTACCAGTGCTCTGCAGTGAAGTGGCTTTTAAGTGAAACTCAATTCGCAATCGACTTGTTTTTTATGCAGATTTAATTTGTTTGCAAAAGAAAGTCTAGTTTTGCAAGAATTTAATTCCTCTTTAATTAGATTATGATAAGAAAGGCAAACAGTTTTGACGTTTTTCTAATTATCTTTATTTCTAAGAAGCGATTAAAATAGGAATAAAAATGAAAATATTCGCCAATTTGTGCAATAAATGGCTGAGAAGAAGAATAAGAGATTATTTTGAAATTCAAATCAAACTAAAAGTCATTTCTGGAGTAGAATTGTATGCCATTAATGTTCGCCAAAATAATACTTATTTTGCAAACAATTTTGTGAGAAAAACATTTCAACGCAAACATAGATCTCAAGTAAATCTAAAGGACTTTCCTTTCTCTGTATTGTTGACGGAATCTGTTTTGCAATCATTCCTAACATTCAAACTAAAAGCTATTTTATTTTATTTTCGATCAGATTCTCTTCAATTCCAGTCCTCTCCTGACTGAGCGAAAGTCCAGTCAAAGAGAAGTGAATTTCCATCAAATTTCTAAATAAGAGTCTATCCATTCCTATCATTAAATGATGATCAGAGAGAAAATATTCACTCAATTCTGAGCCAAAATATCTCTTATTTTCTCGTTTTTGCCTATACTTATCGGTATTTCATTTTTATGTTTGAGTACCGCATATAATAAGCTTCCTTTGGGTTCAAAATGAGGACAGACTTTGCTTTTTATCGTTATTGTTATCGTTTCCAAAACTTTCGATTTGAAGCAAATCTTTTCAATATTATCGCAAAAACAAAATATTGAGAAACAATGTTAAGAGGAGAGAGAGAGAGAAAGAGAGAGAGAGAGAGAGCCAAGTGATGGCTATTTCTCACCTTCAGCTCTGGACCAGCTGATGGATGGCGGGGGATATGCATCGGTATCACAATCGATAATTGCGTTCCTGCCCTTCACTACGGATGTGTCGATCGGTTCTATCCGCCATCGAGGAGGCACTGCAGTAGGAATTCATAATAAAATAAGATATAAAATTTCAAAAGTAATTTAAAAACTAAATTTAATTCAATAAATTGCGGCTCAAAATAAATAAACGAAACAAAAGCTAATAAACAGGATTTGAGAAGAAAATCAAAACTTTTTTTTCATTATTTGAGATTATATTTTAAGTCTAAAAGTATTATTAGATTTGAGACGTGACTCAAAATATGGTCTAAAAACTAACTTCAGATGAGAAAAGAAAAACTCATTAAAATCTGATTCATCAAAGGTTTGCGAAACAAAAACAAAAATAGAGTCCAATAGTTTGGTATTAAATTCTGGAGCTATGCCTCCAGAAAATTGGACGTCAAAGACATGGCTTGCGCTCAGATGTGGTCGGGATTTGATTTCGGGGCTCTACTAATAATATGAGAGTAAAGAAGAAGAGAAAACCGGAGAAAAGGAATAATAAAAAATAATGAAAAAATTCTCAAAGATATAAAAAAATATAATAATGTTATGGATGTAATGCTCAGCCCATACCGTGTATTATCATTGAGGCACTATGACTGCTACTTCCAGCTGCGTTTGAGGCCACACATGTATAATTGCCTGTGCAATAGTCACAGTAAATCCAATGTTATATCGTATAAGTAGAGGAAAGTATATATTTCTTCATTTTTTAATATTAGTCCAAATGTTGTAATCAAATAAATTGTTGTCTACCTCTATGGTCGGGTTGGACCGACTCGAAGGCCAGAGTGAGTGAGTATTCGGTCACATGAATGAGATTAGTCTTGAGGAGGACTCCATTGGTTAGCTTTTTGCCGTCTTTATGCCATTCAATCTGTTTTTGATGCGATTTTATTATTCAATCGATTAGTTTGTCGTTTGAGTGATAAAAAGTGAAACAAAAGTATAGTATAGGATAAGAGAGAGTTCACATCGAAATCAATTTGTTTTAAACTTTTCTCTTTTGTTTGAGTTTCTGACAATAATAGTAATGATTTTTGAAACGATCGGAAAGTGAACTGAAGAAGAGATGGAGAAGAAAGAGAAATGAAGAGAGAAATGGATACCTGAATCGGTTGATCGCCTTTGACAACAGTACACAACAAATTATATCGTTGTGATTGATGTAAGGATTTTGGAAAACTGAACGGTTCAATGATTGGCCGCACTATGAGACAGCACAAACAATACAAAATTAGACAAATTGAACCTACTTTCTATTTGCTAAGTCTCTTTATATAGGGATGTGCACAATCGCAGGTCACACAAGTCAATGGCCTGAGAAGGGCTATTAACTTGTATTTCTCTTGGTCTCAATTCTGTAATGCTGAGATTAATATGTATAACTAAGTAAATTTAATCCTAATTTAATGAATTTATCAAGGTAGAGTATTATATTAAGGATGTTATCAGATGGTTTGATTGAGTACTTGTGTGCACATCCCTGTTCTGTACGCTTTTTATTGCAAAGTCATTATTTGGTTAATAAGCCATAACATAACATAAGCGACGATTTTGAGTCAATTTTGGTGATAATGTGATAATTTTTGTGATTAAAAAACAAAAACCCAGTCATTAGTGTTCGACTAAATTATTAAAATCATTGAAAATTAGAAATTTTGATCCATTAGTGAAAAGAGACATAAGTATAGCCTTTGAAGGCATTACATGATTGAAGAGATATTTTTACTAATATTTGTTTTCGTAAATCAATTAAGTTATGGCGAAAAGTGTAACAAATTTTATGGTAAAGCAATGCTTTAAATTAATAGACAATTCTTCTTATCTCTGTTCAAACATATGGGATATCTTATACTTAATGTTTTCAGTGGAATATTAGTGGAAAGAGACTAATAGCCGGAGCCATACATTATATAAGACAATGAGTTTTATCGGTATTAATATATAAATGGTTCGCAAATGGTTTGAGTCGAGAGTTGAGTAAATGTTTGAGGCGTTAACCGTTTGTTAAATATTAATGAATTGCAATAAAAAGCGTGTCTTAAATAAAATATGATCGCTCATACCCAACACTTGGACAAATAATGTGCCCTGAGCACTGCGCGACTCCTTTGTCTGTCGAGCCACACAAGTGTACCGGCCCTCATCTGTCGCCCTCTCCAGATCCACAACAGTTAAGGTGCCGTTTGGGAAAACCTTTTGCCGGTGATTATAGGGAAGACGTACTCCTTCTGCACAAACAAATCCATTAAAATAATCATCAATTAGTTTGAGGTGTGATTCGAGTGAACAATGAGATGAGAAAATCGAAGCTTAAGTTTCAACTAAAACACAGAGGAATTCATTTGATTGAAAACTTGAATTTTTCAGCACTTGTTTGGATGGAAGAGCCGACAAATTCAAGTGTAAAAGTGCTTAACTATTGCAATGTTGTAAAAAATGATTCACTTGTCTGAGCAGTTTGTCTGCCTTATCCATAACCCAATCAACTTATGAGAAGAGGAGTATTGGCTGAAGACTCCATTTTAGCCAATTATAAGATAACCCAATGATAAGAATCTAATCGATTGCTAAGAATTAAAGTGATTCCTGTTTTTGCTATCTTTATGTTTGCCTCTTATGTCAAGTTTTGGAGTAAAACACAATTTTTATCTCCAAAATCCTGAACAGAGCCTAATGTGAAATGTTTGGCCCAAAATGTCATTTGCAGGGATAGGCCACTGATAGGACTGGCAGTTAATAACGAGTCAGTGATGGCTAAAATAGTGCGGTTTCGTCAATGTATTAAAAATGATTACTTCCCCCTCCGCTCGGATCAGAGCGACGACGGATCATATATTGGGCTTAATTTAAATTAATTTATGAGACAAACGTGTCATTCAACTCATCATATAATTCATTAAATGAGGCGTAAACTCAACGAAAGGCCAAATAATTTCTATGAAATATCTGTTTCGATACTCAAAGTCATAGAGAGTGGCAATCATTGCCTTCCCTTTCAAAGACAATGATTTAATGAATTGGCGCAGAAGGACAGGGATGCCATTCCCTAACAGGCGATGACAACAGCTTAAAGCAGGCATTGATTTAATAGAAAGCATGTAATTGGAGTCAAAATACTTTAAGATAAAGATTGTAACAAATGGTAATCAAAAGTAATTTCACTAAACGTTTAATTAATAGGATCTCCAAATGACTCAACGCTTATCGTATATATTCCAGAGAAACAAATTTGAGGCCATAATAAGAACTCATATACAATGTCCTCCACTAATACTGTTCCTAATATTCCCTTTTTGTTGAAAAGGCTCTTATTCTGGGCTCAAATATGATATGTTTACGACATATAAGAAGTGGAGATTATTTGTCGTTATATTTATGTTAATCGCAGTCAACAGCCGACTAATAAGAAGCAAATACTTGTACTAATGGTATACCTCTTTCCCAAATAATGACATCAATAGGATGTCCACCGGTAGGACATGTCAGTGACATTCGTTCTCCGGCCACAGCAGTCATATTAGGCATTGCTCTGACACTCGGCTTTCCAAAGATATTGATTTTAGCCGAGTGTCGAATAGCCGTCACGTCATTGGCTGCCGAACACGTATACAGACCTCCATCTGTTTGCATAACAAAAGCACATCATTAGTGACTCCAATGAATACATTACGAGTGGCTTTCCATTAGCTTACCTTCAGGTGTTGTATTCGATATGTTTACATAACTGACCAAAAGTGACTCACGAGTCACATAATCACCAGTTCTGTACCGGGAATTATCCGGAACAGCTATATTGTCATAGATTTGCCAGGTCACCTGGGGAATCGGGTTTCCAGATGCCACGCACTGAAATAAACGAGCAGGTTAATGAGATTTACTTATCAAGTTACAAAGCTATAAGTAGCTGGGTTAATTTTCCCTCATAATTATGATGAGTTAGAAAATGTATGATATGTGAGGCAATACATCATAATTAAGAAATACAAGTCCTGTCCTAATATTATATGATTACGAATGTGTGCTTCGATTGTATTATAATCTTATTTGTGATTCCATTTATTTTAGACTCAGAGCTGGAATTGAGGCCTCACTACAGACAGAGTGAATCTGAGAGTCAAATAATTATATGTGAGTTCAAAGCAAATATGAATTCTTATGAAATTAGAGAAATCTAATTATAATGAGCGTAACTAATGTCTGACGATTGCATTCATACTAATTATTTAATAGTTTTTAATTCTCCAAAACAATTGATGCGCTCAAAGAGGACTCGGTTTTATGTGTGACTCCTTTGTGTGAATTCTCTGTTTTGAATCACAGAATGAGATATGACTGGGAATGCAATCTATGCATACTTTTCTTCATTCAAATCATTATATGAGGTCAACGGAGGTCACCAAGGTATAGCACTACAAATAAATTAGGAATAGTTGGAATATTCTATTACAATTGATATGGGTATATTTCCATTGCATTAATTCCTTTGCAATAACTTCAACAATAAAAACAACTCTGGTCAGTAGTCTATATACCCTGAGCATTAATGATCCAAATGTTAGTGATTGCCATTATCTTTAAAATGTACTTATTCCTTATCTCATGGTCTAAATTGCAAGTTAAGCAAAGTCTGCATCCATTCTGATGTACATGAGTTGTGATTTGATGTCAAGAAGTTATACAAAGTTTAACAACAAATCCATAGGAAATGCAATAAAATTTGACCGAAGATTAGGATTTAGTAAAGAATTATATTCGAGCCAATAATTCAATCGATTTTCTCCTATTTTTAGCATTTGATAGTCTGATCAATGAAGAAGTGAAGTGTGAAATATGGATATAATTTACTCGACTCTTGACTTATTCAGCCCTAAAGACGAACCGACAAACGACTCGAGAGTTTTAAGGCATAGGTTTCGTGATTTACACACATTTTAGGGAATTTGTTCGTCAATTGATTGTCTTTTGTGTGGACTGGCCTTACATTACACACAAATGGATAAAAGATAACCAAAAACAACATTTTCTTCTCGAATGCCTTTTGTTTTTCTATTGTACTTTGTTTTAGTCTTTGTATTGAGACCTCTCCTCAATTGAGATTCAATCGACACAAAAGCACAGAATGAGATTCAGATGTCTATAATCTCATTGTAAATGATTCTCAAAACATTTTGTTCGCCGGAAAACTCAAGTCATGTGTTTTGAGTTGAAAATCAATTTATTTACGTTAAAGGGATCGCAATAAAGACAGAAGAAAAGGGATGGGAAGGAAAGGCCTCCAAAATGGATGGAAATTAGAATACAAACAAATTGGTTGAGTAATAGAAGAGACAAAGAATGTCATAAGAAATTAAAGTCAACTCAAAAATTAGTCTAAAATTGAATTTGAAAACAAAATCTAATTATGCGATCGATTTCTCGGATACTCTCCAGGAATGAAAAGTAAGAAAAATGTTGAGTACATGTGTTCTGGTATTACCTTTAAGGAAAGTGATTGACCCGGTTGTAGGGTCTGCTCCGAAAATGTTGACAGAAATACTGGTGCGTCGTCTGACATGAATTCATATGAATTGTGTGAAGAAGTAATAAAAAATTATTGATTTAATAGAGAAGGTTAGGGTATAATAATAATGAGCTGATCCTAACCTCCCAAATCGATTTGAGCGCTGGCCTGAACAGAATCAAACTCATTGTGAGCTAAGCACTGATACATCCCTTTGTCACGTCGTTCAACATTCGAGATCTGGAGAAGACTTCTGGATATCACTCTTATTCGAGGATTTGTGACAATTGGTTGGCCGTTATGTAGCCATTCGAGGGACACGACTGGTGTCCCCGAAACCGAACAGTTGAGTTGAGCAGTCTTTCCCACGTCTACTGTCTCCATACGCGGATGAATTTCAGCCGAAAGTGTGACTAAAGAAAAGTAGTTTTCATTAAATTCTTCAACAAATTCTGTTTGACATAAGACTGACTCTAATAGCGTTAGGAAATCAAAAGTATAATATCGAGTGAAATACAATGAATTTTCAGCCGGAAATGTCTGTTTGAGAGACGTGTCTACACTCTGACTGTTCCGCTCATTCAAAGACTGATCAGTGAATTGAGAAATAAAATGAAAAATACTTTTAATACACAATAGAGAAGAAAAAGGCATTAATTTAGTGAATCAATCGGCACAACAAAAAACGTTAAGAGCTTTGAACAAAGAGCACAGAATGGGATGCAATGAAAAATAAAAAATACTTTCAGTCCTAGTCTTTGAAAAGTATTCACTCGAAAATGACATTCAATAAGAAGAATATCATTCAATAAAGTTGTGATATATTTCTTGTCTAATATTTTTGAGATCAATAATAGGAACAAATATAGAGAAAGACATTAACTCTTTATATAAGAAAACTAAAGATTGAGACCAATATTAGTCACACATAGAAAGGGATTTCTCTGCGAATAAATGTGAGGAAAATGTAATAATAGTAATGATTTCGAAGAATGAGAATAATATCAGTAATAGAAGAGATAGTAATAGTAATGAACATAATTTGAGGCAAACGTCTCAATACTTGTGATGTGATCAGAAGATTGCTTTCTGTCCTCAATAGTAATAATTGTCGTGTGATATGAGTTTGATGAGTAGGTGCTTACCGGTCACAATGAGCTGAGTTTCAATCATTTCAGAGCCAACACTGTTATTAACACTACACCGATATGTGCCGGAGTCGGACAGCATGACCTGTCGTAGTCTCAGCGATCCATCATTTTGTCGAATCCGATTGAATGCTATCTGTCTAATGGGTTGTGCGTTACGTAGCCATACATAAGTAGGCACTGGGTAGCCCTGTGCAGCACAGGGTAGCTCCACGTCCTCTCCTTCGGCGACGACCACCACCGGCTTACTGTCTGTTATTCTCGGCGGTTGATTACTGAATGCTTCTACAAAATTAATTATTTCTCTTATATCTTGTCTGACATTATATGCGGTTCTAAACAATCATTTGTTGCCATAAATAAAAAGGAAACAAAAGGAAGAGTCCCTCGAAATTAATTCCTTCCCTCTATTCAAATGTGTGCATAATTTTACATAAAAACTGCAACTTTTGGACTATTTTCTGAGTAAACATTGAATTTAATGCAAGTCTGGAAAAATGAATTTTTCAATTAATTTTTTGCCTTTCTTTTAGCAAAACTGAGTAATGAAAAATTGTGGGCAATTTTTATTGTCTTTTTCGGTTAGTAGTAATGATAGACATAATAACGGATGAAATATAATGTTTAATGAAATTAATATTTTTCTCTACTTTTTAAATGAAATGAATTTAAGAGAAAATGTTTTAAATTCTGAACGAAATATAAACAAATGTTTGAATAAATTGCGATAATTTGAATGTAACCATAAGTTTAGAATTTAAAACAATTTTCATTTATCTGTTTAATAGTCTTAACAAATGGGAGACTATTTTGTGGTCGGAATTTGAAGAAAAACTAAATGAGAAGTCATTTAAAGTCTGCGATAAATAGGTCTTCAGATTTGAAGCACAGCTTCTCTTAAAAAATAAAATACTATTAATTCTGTTATGAAATTGCGATAAAAAAGTTGAACAAAAAATACGATAAATAATAGAAAACTATTTTCTTCAATAATTTAGGAGAAAAGCGATTCAAACAAATGACAATAAATAGACATTTTTCTCAACAAATTGAATAAAAGGACTGAAAAGTAAAGATAATAGGAATGGCCTACCGGTGACATAAAGGCGGCCGACCGATGAGCTAATCATTGTTTCACCGGTGAGTTTGTGTCTGACCTGACATCGAAAAGTCTTTAAGGCATCACTTTGTTGTACGCGACGGATATGTAGTTCTCCGGTCGGCAATACACTGAATCGATCGCCTGTCCATACAATTGAATTAATCAATCAATAGATGAATAAAATCAATGCTTTTTCACAACAAAACTATTGACTATTCTTTTGAACTGTTCTTTTGATTGGAAAAAATGGTGGACTTAAGGAAAGTAATAAATGATTTATAATAAAAAAAAAGTTTGTGTCGAATGCTTTGATAGTGAACTCAAAGTAATGATAAAAAATGTTTATGATGTGAATGTGAGGACAGACCGGACACATCATTGGCTTGAATGAGAGTATTTGAGTCTTGAATCCAAGAGACGACATCAACGAAATCCTTAATAAATCCGGGAATATGGCAGCGAAAGACCGCTGTATTGCCAACGGTTACGAAATCGTCGTACACTTCGACCACATAGTGCTGCTGAACCACTAGATATACGGCACAGAATAAGACAACAAATTAGATACAGAACACGGAATTGAAAGAATAGATATTTTATGAGATCAAAGATAACATCAAATTTTATATAAATATAGTTCACCGGAAAAAATGAAAGTTTTCTTTTAAAATAAGAGCACAGAATGGGAGAAAAAATAAGACAAATGATCGAAATGTGCGAAACTAGAGATAAATTATATATAAAAATATATATAAAAGTGTATATAAAGATCAATGAAATGTTAGCTATTGTTCACAATTGTTGAGAAAATGGTCTAAAAAAGAGAAAATTGGAGAAAAATTTTCGATTTCTTGATACCTAATTTCAAACTTAAATTTGCCCTCACTTTCCCTCCCTTTCCCTTTGCTTTCTTTTTGCTTGAAAGAGTCATTTTTATATTGTTCTTTATTTTGATAAACGACCCCATCCTTAATGGCAGTCACTTTTTTAATAAGTCGAATAAAACTTACTTATATTTTTGATGATCAAAAAAATCTTTTATTTCTTTCTCTCATTCTTTCCAACTGTTTGTTCACAACTTTTTATATTAAAAAGTATTGCATTTTTAACGTACTTTCAGCGAATAGAGTAAAAAATATATGTATTCGTCAGAACTCATTAAATTGTAATTTGGATCTCTCTCTCTCTCTCTCCGTCTCTGTCTCTCTCCTTCTCGCTCTCTCTCTCTCTATCTCTCTCTCTCTCTCTCTCTCTCTCTCTCTCCCGC
>JAQIWF010000576.1:0-17412 GCA_034694965.1 Ceratozetes gracilis
GGCCGGCAGCCAAAATCAAGGGGGCCCTCGTTTCTTTACGTTTTTGTATTACAATTTTTCGCGAAGTCCAGGGGGGGGATTTTTCCCAAATCTCAAACCTCAGGGGGGGATTTCCGGCAAATCCCCCCCTATGACTAACCCTGCTTTTAAGCGATAAGTCTTTAGTTTAAATGTTTATTGACTGACAATAAGTGAGAGTCAGTGATGAAGAGCCCCCTATTCTGGAGAGACTGATAATCACTGATCAGTAGTTAGCGCTATAGGAGTGTAGGACAGAACTAAGAGTACGTCCGGCGCCCAAACATTTTATCTGATTGTTTTCTGACTCTTTTTGCTGTTTTGAGAGATAATAGAAGAGCACTCTCTCTATTGCACAGTATGTCTGAGGGAAAGGCATTTGAAATCTCAGTGATAACAGATTAGACGTCAGGACTAATCATTCGGGTATTTTGTTTTACTCATCCCTTATATTAATGTGAAGTAATATCTAATAACAATTGTATTGAATTGATTGCAAGCGTCGAACCAGAAATCAACAAAAAATATTATATCAAATAAATGGTTGGATATAACGGTTGGCAATAAGACTGAGAGCAAGAATCGCCACAAAATGCAATACCAGTGCGGAAATTATTGCAATTTTTTCACTTCAAAAGATTTATTGTCGTTTGAAATGAGAATAAAAACTTTAATCTCTTTTATTTCGTGAAATTTTATATCCATTAAAGCCGTTCAACAAATTCTGTGATAAGCTGTCAATCGATCGCAGATAATAAGTATTGCAATCCGTTATAAAATGCAATACTTTTCTAATTCTCTTCTATTCTGTTCTCTATCTTCGGTTTGAAATAAATGCCGTATAAGTCCTCCACCAATAGACACAGCCATGGATTGGGGCTATACTGACGAACGGCTCACAATTGCAAACATTTGAGTCATGCAATGAATAGGACGTCCAACCACTCGCCAACACTAACAGTGGCTGAGCTCTCGTGTTCCGATTGTTGTTAATCCGGGGTTATTAGGGAATGGGATACGATCACTGCCTTACAGACATTGGGAGAAACTTTTTTGGCGCTCCTCTCAAGTGTGTGTGCATTAGAGCTGACTATTCATATATTGAATGCCAGATCCGATGAGGAGTAGCGATCATTAAGCCCTACAGAACTGTTCTCATGTCAGGACATGTTTCAGAGTTGACCCCTCATTATCTATGAAGAGATTCATCGGTGGATCACTTGTCGACGAGTGACTTATGAATAGCTCGCCGGCAATAAAATTAATTGGACTCAGCATTAGAGGCATCACAACTGCTGTGCCATTACTGCTCTGGCAATCGTTTGAGTCATAGATATAACGATTTCTGATATTCTATTAAATATTATTTCTATTTTCCGAAACTAATGATTATTTCCAAATACATATAACATATGAGTGTTTAAATCGAGTGCTTCGCAGAAACAAAAGTCTAATAAATCTTATTTTTACGAAACAATGGATAAAAAGCAATATTTTTTAAGTTCAATGCAATAAATTACCCGAAAAACTCATGCAAATTATATATGAAACCATTATGTTCTGGCTCTTTTTACCATAGAACAAAGCTATGAATGTGTGGTAGGCATCCCTGCGATACCAACTGACATGACTGGGTATGACATTTAAGGGGTTCAACTAATTCTCTAATCAGTAAAAGTCTCTATTATTGGAAATATGAGACCAGTCTTTGAATTAGTGTCGAATAGTTTTCAACTGAGAACACAGTTTAAAACGTGTAACTCATTTGCATTTGAAATGTCACTTAAAAAAGTTTCTCTGTGTTGGATGTGTGGACAGCCTTTACATCCATTTAATTGAAAGTCTGACTCATATTCCTAATTCATATCACTTGTCATTAGTGGGAGAGATGCCAACCATTGGTATTGTGTTGTTTGGTATTAATCCGTTTTGATTGACAAACCCGACAGACTCTGCACACTATTATACGACAGATTCTGGGAATTGTATTACTTTTTTCGGACTTCAATACAATTTAAAGCTTTCCTTCTCTTTGTTGTCAATACGAGAGTAGAAAAAGTGGTGAAAGAATGGAATTACACACAAATCAGTTGCCATTTCATTATAGTTTGCGACTCTTTCCCTAATCTACACTACAATTATTGGGTAATACAACAACTTTTTATGAGTCAAACCATTGAAACTTTTTTCGGTCAGTGCATACCCTCTCCAATACCTCACAAAAGATGTGAAACGAGTGTGAAATCTAATCAATAGTTTTTTTTAAATCCAAATAACTATAAAATTTTTAAGTCATTTGAATTTTTAGTAAATTTAATAAAAAAGGAATCATTTGTACGAAACAAATGTTATATTCATTATTTTTCTCAAGAGCTCTGCACTTGAGCTGAAAGTCAGGGCTCTCCAGCAAAGGACTGGTAATCTATGGGAGTCTGTAGGAGTCATCTCTCATAGAGTAACAAATCTGAAGTTGTTTGCAATTTCGGTGTATCCGAAGCTGAGCCGCAAATGGCCGCCGGCTATTAATAAGCAATGATTAATGACATCCCAGTTAGTTATGCTGTGCTCTCCTTGTGTTTGATTGTTATGCATATCTCTGATTCCGAGTCTGACTTCACATTCAAGCTATCGAACAGTCATTGGGAACGAGTATCCAATTTATTCAAACCGATCGGATGTCTGCCATCGAACCCCTTCTGGCGCTAACAGTAGGACCACATAGGGATGACTGTCGAGGATATGTCTCATGCAGTCATACAGTGATCTTCACTGTCGTGCCATTCATTTGCAGTCAATATTCATAGTATTTATTGTTACCATTGATTTCGGATGTGATTCACCAAAACTTAATGATTGCTTTTTTACAAAATAATAATCAGTTTATTTCAAGCAAACCGTCATTTTTACAAAATCTAAATTATATTTAGCCCCGGGTTTAGTCATAAATTTAAAATTGATTCGAAACGAATGATTTATTTTTATTGAATTATATTTTGTCCAAAAAGATTAGACTCGGATTGAAAAAGTTTGTGTTAATCAAAATCACATTCAAAG
Source organism: Ceratozetes gracilis (assembly GCA_034694965.1). Classification (NCBI taxonomy): domain Eukaryota; kingdom Metazoa; phylum Arthropoda; class Arachnida; order Sarcoptiformes; family Ceratozetidae; genus Ceratozetes; species Ceratozetes gracilis. The sequence goes on from JAQIWF010000576.1 coordinate 3,073, forward strand.
GGAATATAGAATAACAACAAAAGCATTAAATGTGTTGGAAATCAGATAAATGAAGAGATGACTCGAAAGTGATGTACAACTGATCTGACTCTTGATATTAGATAAATATGAGTGAATATGAAGCCAGAGCTCAGACTAAGAGTATGAGAGCCTAATCGAGCAGATGTTGCCGACAATGAGAGAGACAGTGAGAGAACTCATTATTTTTCATATACCAGTTTCGGACTCTCCTATTGCTCTGATCGACACACTCTTCTATGGCTTTCCATCAATAGGTTAGGCCTTTTGTGTGACTCACACGACAGTCGACTGCATTTGAGGCCCAAAACTTCACTACACTATTGACTTACGTATGAATGTCTGATGTGATTGAGGGGAATGTTATTCACATTTCTGCATATTTTGAGTGAGAAAAAAGATCTTTTGTTGTCAACTACTGCTTGTCCTGTCTGTCACTGTCCTCAACGATGAAATCCACCCCCTCTTGGAAACTGTAATAACTGAATGATTGTCTCCAATTCAAAGGACATCCCTTTTTCTGTATCATACGTCCCATTCAGTGGTTATATTGAAAACAGTAATGTCTGACAAATGCCTTAAATATAATTAATTATTTATACATCAAATGTAAGATATATTGTGAAAGCAATTGCTGTCATCAGTCATTTGATGTCCAATTACTTGAAATGACAAACTTATCTTCAAATGAATAATCACTTCCAATGTATTAGATTTGGTCCACAAATATAACAAATGATTGCAATAATCAGTGATTTCTTTGTGTTTCCGAAGAAAAAGAGAGAGAAAACAGTTTTGGTCTCAAATATTATTCAATCGAAAGAATAATAAATAAGGAAATGAGAGATTCAATTGAATTTCATTTAATTTTCTGAGTGTTAACTAATGCGAGAAAACTTAACAAACATAGAGTGAGAGGAAAGCCTTTCTGATTGAATGCATGTTTGAAATATAAATCCCAGAAATCTTTTCAATTCTTTTATTCAGAATCCTTTTCTATGTAATCAATTGTGGGAATAAATATTTAGAAATACTATAAATCGTAAAGAATTGCTTTGAATAAAACTCTTTGTTTTTTTTGATTTAATAGATCCGAGAATTCTTTAATGAATCCGAAGAAAAGAGGTTCTGGTTTGCCATCAATTAGATTCCAGGAAAAGATAATAAATAAATTGCAGATATATTTCTGTCTTTGAGGTTCTGTTTTACCGACACATTTACAGGTCATTGAAATTGAATTCTGAGCTCTCAGTCATTCAATTAGTCAATTATTTTCATCAAAAGAATAGATTTTAATTATTTCTGTTGTATTTCAAAGCAAATTGTTTTTTCCTATTAGAGAAAGACTATTAACTGTTGAAAATCATTCATCGTTTTTGATTATAGCACCAGTGCTTTCCGGATGAAGGACTGCACTCGTCGTATATCAGGCGCCGAATATTAGGCACTCTTTCGACTTTATTTCCGAAAGTCATCAGAAAAAGCAAAAAACTAAACATCAAATCATTTACGAAAAATCAAAAGTGTATTCACTGAACAAATGATATGATTTTCTGATGCGTTAAATCTTTGCTTCTCCTGAAGAATATCTGATACAATGAACTCTATGTCTGTCTCTTAGATCTATGGCCAACAAAACTATTATCTGAATTAATAATAAGTTTGTTGAGAAGGAAAACAAAAACAAAATAAAAACATTACGTTTTGGTAGTGTTTTAACTTTGAAACTAATATTTTTCCGCATTTATTAAAAATTTATAACAAATATATTGAAAACTTTTAATGTTGTTCTCAAACATCAAAACTTATATACATTTGAGTCGATAACATATAATTAAATTTATCATATTTTCTGTCCCACAATGTATTTATCATTTTAATTATGGCACAAATGACATAAATTATTAATTTACAAGAATTGATATTTTCCTTCAATAGCTTCACAATGATATCCAACGTTATAATAGATTTTTGTTAGAAAACAAATGATAACTTTATTAATGTATTAATAATTAAGGCATTCCTTGCAGTAAATTATTTCTAAAATATTATTAAAACTATTTTTGGTGTCAATTAATTTGATTAATTGATTTGAATTATAGTTTTTGAGTCGAGAGTTGACTCCATTTTTTTGCGTCCATTATTTTAATGAATTAATTAGTCAGAAATGAAAGAAAAAGTATTATAATTAATAAATCAAAAGTTGGGCTCAAGTAGTAATAGCCTGCATAAGACAATTCAATTTATACCTCCCTTAATTTATTCTCTATGTTATTATTGTGCTGGCTTCAAAAATACAATGCATCCCTCATTCACATAGCATCCGGTGCTCTGAATATTGAATTTTATATTAGAGTTTGTCAGCAAAAGTTATTAATGCATACATGAGTTGAGCACAGAATAGAAGAGCACTAATAAAGAAAAAATCTTTTCATTGTTTATTCAACTAAAAAATGAATCTTTCAATCAATGTTTAAAATTTTCATATAATTTAATGCCGACTCTATTTTGCATATTAAAAGTGGCCATAAATTGGACCCCGAATTCATTGAACGCCAATAATAAGCTATTGAACATTAGAGGCACTCAGGAATGGGAGACACACACAATGCAAACATACTTTGCATACACTTCTTCGCCCATATTCTGAGCTATAATGAGGTGAACGTTATTAACAATATTTTTCATTTCGCAAATGTCTGTCACTTTTTCCTCTCTATTTCACACACTTTTGTGACTATTGATTGAAAATCAATAACTTTTGCGAACTTTGTGTTTGACTATTGAGTTATCCGACAAAATAATTGACCAGATTTTCGGCAAAAGTATGTTTCACTCATTCAGCTATTCATTGATTCAAACAATGTTTTCATTTGATTCTAAACTTTTTGATTTTGATGAATAGCTCAGAATAGAAAATCTGTTCACTTGTGCTCCGGTAGCAAACACTCACTGAATTGTAATATATTTTTTTCAACTGAATATTTTGTATTCAAATCATATCAATGGCTATATTTTATGTAATTTTCTTTCTCAACAGAGTTTTAACTTTTAATAAATGAAAAGTAATTTTTGCATTCATTCACATTCTAGACCTCATGTCGTCTTTGGGTTCGTGTTTCTGAATATTCAACTGATTTTTGTTATAATTAGTTGATATTTACAATTGAAATATTAGCACAAATATTGATTGATTGTGACATTTACTGATGTTGTCCTCAGATTGGCTCCGATTAATGAAAAAGTGGTTCACTTTTACAAACAATAACTTTCAGTTTAATTGATTGATTGCTCACATTTGAAACATTGATTAAAAACATATCGATTACATCAAACTATTCATTAAAGTCAAGCTATTATGAGATTTAAGATAAGACCCAAATCTGTTTGAATAAAATATACATCGAGTTTATTGAAGACCTCTTAAAATTTAATCAAAGTTCTAGGAATAAATCCGTTGAAATATGCATTGAAATTGGATTTCATTGTATTCGTGGTTAACATTAAAATGAAATGCGAATAATAAGAGTTTGTTTAATATATTTTGTGATATAATACTATTTAAGTTTAGGAATTAATCAGAGGATTGGATAAAAGCCATTCCTCGCAATTCATTGCCTTAAATGCAGTAATCCTTTGCTTATATAAGCGATGTATACATTGAATAGATTTTTCATATTTTGCTGCATTTAATAACTAAAGTTTTTTATGCGGAGAAAAAGTAGAATCTGATTACAAATATTGTCATATTTTGTTAGAGCCATAAATCCTATGATCAGTCGAGAAGTAAAATATGTTATAAGAAGTGGAAGACTAAGAAATCAGCACAAGTTATGTGTGAGCGGCACAGGAAAAAAGTTATGTCTATTTTGCATGTCTTTCAACTATGAAACTGAGTAAACAAAGATAGCAAACAGAAGAGTCATGTTTTGCAATATCCTTATTCTTAACATTTTTTGATGCATTGCTTCCAAAAGCTTAAGAGATTTACAACTCAAGTGTGAACTCAAAGTAATTTTGGCTCAAATTTTTAAATTTTCGCCAAAGAATTGTGTTATTGAAGAAAAGGAAATTTGAAAAATTACTTAAAAGTTATTGAAGACATGGTTTGACATTTTCCATGTTATTTGACTTGTTTTCAGTCTATATCTCTATTAAGTGATGTCTTGTTTTTCAAACCCAATATTTTGAGAGAATTTTCTTAAATGCATTTTTTCACCAAAAAAGATGTCTTTTCAATAACAGACTGTCAGTAAACACAAGACTCGTCTCTGAATTTCTTTTTCTATTGATATCTCGTGTTTGACATTGACATGAGTTTTGAGTTTTCACTCAATTTTTGGTCTTTTAGCTCAAGACTTGTGGTTCTCATTCATGCATATCATGTATGCCTTCGTTCGGTTGTGTTTTGTGTCTGCTTTTCACATCACTATCGGACCCCTCTTTCCAGTGATAGGCCTCACCAGACATTTAACCTTAACTTATTGATGGCATATATTTAGCGCTGACTAATAATTTTGAGAAATTCAGTGCCAAACGGACCGACACTTTAATAACTGGTTAGGGTTACAACCACTAAAAGGTAGCCCTGAGAATGAATGCCCTTTGGTTGTCCCATTGCCTTATTAGCACCGTTAGTATCTGGCAGTTAGCACCTGAAACATAACCTTTTCCTCTGTCCAGAGCAGGCATTCCTAACGAAACGCTAATTTCATACTCACGGCCTGTAATTTGACTCATTCTGAGCGCATCTCTCGCTTTATGTTCACATATTTGGGATAATTTTCAAAGGAAAGCCGGAAAAAGCATTAATTTTATTGAACAGAGTGTTGGCTCACCTGAAAGAACATTAATCATTGAAAAAGTGTTATTACTTTCTTTTGTAACACAATATTAAGAATTTATGAAACTTTTGGTCTTTTATGTGAAAGACTTTTGCAAAAAAGACGAACAATTTTCTTATTTTAATTAAAAGATCAACTTTTGTCTCCTTAATGAGATTTTCTCACTTTATTACACTTTTCTGATTATTCAGCGTTCGGTAAATCTGGGCTTTTCTTGATTTACATCGAGAGGTCATATTCTGGGCTCAAGTTTTTGTTCATTTTGTGCATCAAAATCAATATTAAAGATAAGACAAATTCAGACGAAATACAGAAATTGAGTTCAATTGTTGTTAAGGCAGACAATGACTTATGGCTGGAAAAACTGATTATAGCACTGATTGGGACACAAATTCTGAACTAATATCTAATATTAGAAAATAAATAATACCAACAAACGAGAGAAATGAGATCAACAGAGCTATCATATCCTCAGAGCACTGGATTTACTGACTCTGCTTTTTTTGAGCCCCCAATCAGTTTTCGGCGTCATATCTCTCGGGACATGAGAACCACTTCAGTGGGAAATATATTGCAGGATATCTTCATATGAACTGTTTGTTGGCTTCATATGAAGAAACATTTGTGATTCTCGACCAAAACAGTGGCAAAGACTGAGAATATGGGAAAACCGCAAAACTTAACTCTAAATCTTATGAATGTTTCAGATGTTGACAGTCAGCCCCACATTTGCCATAAGAAGTGTAACACTATATTAATGTAAGCAATGGTCTGATCTACTAATAAGCGATATTGTTGTAAAGCAAACCCTAATTGATTTTCCTGTCTTCTATTTTCCTCAATAACTCAGGGCTTTATTCTGAGACAAGTGGACAGTTGGCTAGAAGTCAGCGCTATAAGTCTGAGGATATATCCCAAGTGAGGCAATTCCTGACTAATTAAATGAGACAACAAAATGAGTGAAATAAATAAGAGACGCAAAGAGTGTTTGGACTCACACTATGTTTGTGATTATCTTTGAGATCATCAATAATTGCATAGAATTGAGGCCTTCAATGCATTTAATGAGAATTAGAAGATAAAAAATTTACAACACTTACAAGAGGGCAGACATAGGAATGCCATAAAACGACTGATCAAATTTAGCAGAACTCAAAGATCCCGAACACATAATTCATAAAACCTTATCTCGACTTATGTTACATAAGATATAAAATGTTAGAATAAAAATACATTTTTATAGTCAAGTCTACTGAACAATATTTATAGAATGATTTGCGAGTAAATTATGTTTTTATATCTTTCCTTATGGTTTGCCTCAAAAGCAATGATAAAATCTCGACATTTCCTTTGATTTCAATCACTTTACTACACATTTTTACTCTTCTTTTTTGAGCTCATCTTATATACCATTCAAATATATTTTCTTTGTATAATAAAAAGCGAGCAAATTATGTGTGGCCTCAGCTCTGACTTTAGCCCAAACTATTTTTCCGAGCGGTTAACTTCCTATAGAAATATGAGACATCACCAGCACAGCACAGCACAGCACAGCACTCAGAACAGAGAAATGTCGTGCTCTCAGACTTTTAAACATTCTTCACATGTATTCTTAGCATTCGGTCTCATTTCATGCCTCAAAAGCACATCTCAACTCAAATTCTGTGTGTAATAGACTTATGCCATTCCAGTGTTTGGCTCTCAAAGCAATGGTAAGCCCACAGACCAACGAATATCAGTTCTTCACATGTTTTTTGATCAGTAATAAAGTTAACCGCAGATGAAAAGGAGAAGAGTCCTAACGAGACCTCATCGATGATATTAAACTCTATTTTGAGTCCTAACACTCCGGGAGTTAATCTTAATCGAAATTTTTGGAGTGTTTTCGCCAAATGTTTGCAAAATAATAAAAATTGTTCTCAAAAATGCATAAATCATTTAAATGGCGCACATGTGAGGTATTCATACGTTTTGATTCAATTTATTACGGCTTTGAGTTAAGAAAAACATCCGTTTAATAGATCCCAAGGCTTTTGTTTGAGGAAAATATAAATATTCTCATTATTTTAATGGCTATTACCTTCTAATTGGCCATAAATTTATTTAAATTGGTCTTCAATATAGAGATGTTATGTCTTTATATAGTGGTTTGGGATTCATTTGTTTGATTAGTTTTAATGCTTTCAATAGATTTGTGGTAAAACTAGAGAATAATTATTAGTTTAGACTCTGAGTGACTAAAATAAATAAATAAATAACTTTATTGATGTAATTGAAGAACAAAAACAACATTCGGTGCAAAAAATATCCGCTAAATATATCGCTTTCATTGAGTGCTTTCCTCAATGTTTGTTGATTTGGAGCGCCTTTTGGATGCCTTAAACCAAATTTGTAGTGAACTGACCAAAAGTGGTTTTGTTGGCCAATCAATGGCTTTAATAAAGAGAGGCATCGAATCGGGCGCTAAAAGAGAAAATAAGTCACCGGAAACCAGAATAACATTTCACTTTGGATGCGGTCTTCTGGGGATTCCCTCCAAATGAAAGTCTGTGCTCTTTTGTGTCCCAAACAAAGTTTAATACTGACAATAGGAATAAATCCTTTGGGGGTCAGAGATGGAGAGCAAAGGAAAGACTATGGCAATAGTCAAAGCCTTTAGCTTTTGTTGTGGAGGCGCTCGACTTTAGTTACTTAGATAATTGAACACAAAAAATAATGACTTAAGAACTCTGGGCTCTGTCCGACTCAATACCACATCGACTCTCATCGAAATTCTGCACAGAATTGTCGTACAATTGAAATATTAAACTCCTATTCAATAAAATGTAATTCTATTCCACTCTAATTGTGTTCAACTTTTTGCTTCACAAAAGTCGAGATTAACTCAACTTTTTTCTAATTTACTCAAATTCAGGCAATATTTGCTAAAAATACAAAATTTAATCAAAATTTCAAATCTTTTCTTTACGTTAAACTGTAAATCAATATAATGTCGACTAAAATATCTTTGAGTGCATTGAATGCAAGATTATATCGATTTTATTCTTTAGTTAATTATAGCGACCAATAAATCACTTGTTTCACGGAATATAAATTAAATCAAACATTAATTAAAAATGTCAAAAGTTTAACATTAGTGGAGTTCTGGTATGGTATGTGTCAATCAATAATAACCCGGCGTTTCCTTTGGCAAACTTAAGCCATTAGAACAGTAATCAAACGAAGCAATCATTCAATTGAAGTGTGAAAACACACACCGACTGAGAGATACTTTTGATTACCGAATGATTGGACAAAATATTTGTGGTTTTCGGTTATGAGTTCCAGAATTGAAGATTAAAAGTGGAAACTTCTGGGCATTGAATAAGTCATTTGGAGATAGCGATCGATGCAATGATCGCTAACCCATTTTGACAGACAAAGTGATGAATGGTTTTACAGAATACCCAATCCTTTCACACACTCTTAACTCTAGTTTCCTCACACTTTCCACACACTCTCCACTTCCAGTGCTAACCATTAGATTCTTGATTCCGTTCACACTTTATATCGAAGAATATTCTGTGTATTTGACGGCAATGCCATCAATGATAAGCTTCAGTGACGATCTGATGCAACGGAATAAGTGATCCCTTCTTCCAACTTATTCTCAGCATTTCTTTTGTTCTCATTTCTCGATTCAATCATTTATCAAATGTTACTTATATTACAATAGATTTCGTTTTGATCACAGAATCAAACGTAAGGCTAGACTACAGAATAGTAGATATTTTTCTCAATTTATTTGCTTCTAAACTCGAATTCAATGATTTGTTGCACACCTTTGTCTACGCCGGCAGTCTGTGCCACCATTGAAACGCAAAGTAGAGATTCAGAGCAAAAAGTACTGAGCATTAAGTCAACAAAACTTTCATTTTTTTCTGCCTTTCCTTCAATATTACATTTTTTACCATAAAATCAATAAATTCTATTCAGCGAAAAATTTGCCCGAATTTTATTGTGTGTAAAATTGTATTATATTTTGCATTATATATAAGTTCTCAGAATTGAAAACAAAACTTACTTTACTCCCAATCTTGCGCTTCAAACCGGGTTTACACTGCTTTGACCAAAATCTGAAAGAAAAATACAAAACATTTGAATTCTTTGATGATTTTAATGAATCCATACTTTCATTGAAGAATAAAATTGAAATCAAAACAAACAAAACATATAATTAAAATACATTGCGTTAAACAAAATGAGCGGAAAAGTGGAAACTTTAGTTGAATTCTAACTCGAAATCAAAGCAAACGGTTTTTTTGTCAAATAGTAATTATAAGCGGAAAAGTTTACGCAATTATTGCCTTTGAGTTATTATGAGCTAATAATTTATAGCCTGAGCTTTATTTGAGAGAAGTGTGAGGCCAGTCGTGTGCACTAATAAAACAAAGGCTTCATTAGGTTTAATGCTCTCGTCTTTGCGCTGATTTGCATTTTCTGACTATAATTAAAGTCTTACACTTCAGAGAGAATTTGGTTGGAATTCATTGCAAACCCTTTTAATTCAGTCCAATATCCCTTAAAAATACATAAACTTGCAAATTATATGCTTCGCTTCTGTTAATCATTGAGTATATCTTTGGACAAAAAAATGAAGACTTAAAAGAGGCAAAAAATTCATTCAAAGTTTTAAATAATAAACTATAATTGGCTATAAATATTCAGTAAAATTATCTCATATTAGTACAAAACTGGATGTTCTCCTATTGGGGTGGAGTTAATACTCTTTATTAGTTGGCTATTAATCATAAATTTGTAGCCGAAGTGTCTCACCGGGAGCATTTATTTGGCAACTTATTTGGGCTCTACTATCAACTTATAATATGCAATAGAAGAGGCAGAACACAAGTCATGGGACCAAGGGCAAACTAGAACTAGAAGAGAAAGAACTTGATTACTGCCAATGCCTTTGGGCCCATACTCATCATGATTGATGAGGAATGGGTCCAATAGTGACAAAATCATTCTCTTGTTTACCACACCTTATAGTATGAATAAATCTCTGTTTCATATATGAGGCAAATATAATATGAATTATTAAATGATTTGTTGTGGAAGTGCCAGAAGAGGAATGTCTACTAATAGGCAATACATCACTCAAAGACATAACTCGATAATTAATTACAAATTGAAAAACATTTATGATTTCTTTAAACAGTTATTTGTTGTTTGGAATTGCATTCCGTAACTAAATCTATGACTCATTGCTCGGGTATTGTATCTCTTAGATCATTGATGTCCTCTCACTCATACTGTTAGAAATTGATTGCAGACAACGCCCTAATTCGTAGGGAAAGGTGTTCTCAATATCGAAAAATACAGTTTCCTTCATATAAGTTAATAATAGGTTTCGTTTCGGCTGTGCTTTAGTCACAACCAAATTATTGTAATATTGTGTTATATTTTTAACATTATTATAGCCATCGATGACTCGAACCCATCGATCAATAGCTGGACTCATGTCTGGCGTCCGTTTTGGTCCGATAAGTGAACTCTGACTGCACTGCACTCGTCTGACTCTTGAACCGCGTGTTTATGTAAAACACGTGCAAAATATATTATAAATACAATACAATTAGCATTTCAATACAATTAATAGGCTCTTATCGCAATGGATATGTCGACTCCCGGACCCGACTCCGAATCCTGTGAAGCATAAAAATCAATGGCTATGAGTCTGCACTCCATTCACATTAGACTAAATCTGATTTTGTTCCTAAAATTTGTATGAATGGTATTCATATGACTCATAACCAAATTTATTGACCACTACTTCAACAACAAAATAGAGTCAAATGAATATAACTCTTATTTATTGTATTATTTGTTATTCTGTTATTCTGAGCGTTCATTACGATTGACGTTTTGAAAGTCAGGCTAAACGAGCGATACGTTCGGACATTAGAGAAAAGGCTTAATATTACCACTGATTGAAACCAATGTTAGTCCTATCCCTACATTCCCTACACTTTATTCAATTTAATTGACTAAATAAGTAAATGAATGACATGAATAGGGCCGGACTGTTGTCTATCTTCTTGACTGTTCCCCCAATATGTGACTGTGGCTACCAGTGCACAACTCACGACTCGTTTACTGATTAGAAGCTAAAACTCGTGTCTCTGATCGTATGTCTGTCCGAAAAGTTTTTCTCTTCACTAATATATCGATTAGACTTCGTTTTTTCTCATTCTGTTTGGCTTACGATATGTAGTTTCGCTAAATTTTTGTTAGCCTTAACTCAACTAATAAATTATACATCACTTGTCGGCTCTATTATAGCTCAGACACTATACTAAACATTACATAAACTCAGTTTATAACTCACACTGGAGTTCGTCCGCAGAATTTTTACTGATATTTATTCTGTATTATAATCTATTAATAATGAATATCAGCACTCGGAGGACAGTTGGCATTCGCACTGTTGTCTCAATAGCTGCAGATTTTTTGTCGCTCACGTATTATATTATCTGAAACTTTAGAGAAAGTATTTCTCAAATATTTGAGTACAACACTAATCGCGTTATAAAGTGAGGGGAAAGAGTATAACATATAATTATTTATAATAACCGGTTGAAACCATTTCTCAGATTATATTCCACCGAAACTCATGCCATGCCTGAGCTCAGGAGCTAAATGCAAGATAAAAATGGAGAGAGAGAGAGAGAGAACTGTAAGAGCAATGTATTGTGAGATAGAGTCCTGTTCCTCGTCTACGCCATATGTATTTGTTCAGGTCATGTACATGTGTTGCAAAAGTGATAAATTGCTGGCGAAGTGACACAAAGATTCTTTTGACACTACATTATATTTGTATTGCAAACAAATGATATGCTCTGAACTTATGGTTAATTATTAGATTCTGAGACAATATTCGTCAACATTTGTGAGCAAAACAACACATTCTTTATTCTAAACTTCTGTTTACTGTCTAATATTTATCTGATATTAGTTTCAATGCTGAAATCGAAGACCCAAATAAGGGGTCGTTCCTCTCATCGAATATTCACCGTTTAATTACTGTTAATCAATATTTGCAGAGAAAATCTGTGCCCAAACTGATTGCTTTCCTCAATGTCTTCATTGACCGTCTGTTAGGTCTGAAGACCCGTTAGTCTTGAATTATATGCCAGAACTGAAACTAACGACTGAATCAATTCAATATTTCGATCGCTTTTTAGGGATCACAACCCCTAAAAGACCTGCTCTTCATATACAGTACTAATAACGTCAAAATAAGACAACTTGAATGCAAGACAGCAAATGCTATTCTCCTCCTATGTGTTGGTCTCGTATCCAGACTTACGACTGATTGACGCGAAACACACAAAAAAAATTAACGGAATCGGAGGAAAAAAAATAAGAATCTTATGTAAGCCTGAGAGGGAAGCCTCCAATTCTAGATATATAGATATGGCTCAATATAATAGCCATAACCATAAAATTTTACGACACGACTGGCAACTGCTTCCCATTGTTGTTGACATAACAACATTGCAATAGTGTTGGCACTCGTCTATCAATGAAGATTTGGGACCAGAGTTTTTTTGGCGCATTCTTGTCAAGGAATCGGAGCTTTTATTACACAAAGTTTGCGTTTGGCATTCAATTCAATAAATTTATACTTCGATATGTATTTTGTTAAATGAGCTAAAAATGTCAGTAAAAATAAATATATATTCCTTAACATCTTATCAGATAAATGTTTGCCTCAAATCGTAAAATGCATTTTATTATGAGTCGCGAGTCGACCACAAAACCCAATATTCTTATTATATGCCAAACATTATAATTATTTAAATTGCATTTTATATCGCAAATAATATGACTGTCTATGCATTTGTCTGAAAAATGTTTGGGTGTTTACACTGTTGGTCACCAAATGCCGAATAAATTATATGACTTTCTATTATCTGCACTGCATTTGTGTCTGACTCTTAACGATGGTCTGAATCACGCACTTCATGTCAATATCAATAATTAGCATTCATTTTGTTTCTCTTCCAGTAATCGTATACTCTGTTTGCCAGCGATATGTTTGAGTTTATTGTCTGTCAATATTCTACAGAATTATATGCACAGAATATGCACAGAATATGCACAGAATATGCACAGAATATTGCCATTGCTTTATATTACAGTTTTATATTCGAATAAATTTTCATTTCATTATTAACTGAATATTTTGTTCTTTTGATGGTATTCTCGATTTGATGGCTCACTAATAGCCATAACATTACATATCATTCATATGTTATGTTTTCTGAAGATTTGATTCCATTCTATTCAACATTTTATTTCATTTGCTATTATCTTAAGAGTAAAATCCCATTAAATATTGTGTATATCTGTCATAGAATTGGCTGCAAAGCAGTGCTCCCACTGACAGACAAGTAATGGAGAATCCATTAACGAAAATATATACAATTTAAAAGACTTTAATGTTAAGAATGCAATGCAATTGTATTTCTGGTAACTCTGCCTACAGTTGTCTATTGAGGCCCAGAATAAACACAAATCGAATTACGTTTAAAAGTCCTGAAGAGTAGAGAATATAATCAATGTTTGACTCAATAAAGTGAGTGAAATGTTTGTCAGCTCTCAAAAGGAAAGAATGTCTGCAATGACTGGCAGTCTCTCTAATCATTCAGTCATTCCCTGAGAGGATGTTATGCAAAGAATTTACTTTTCATTAAAGACAGTGATAGTCGACAGTCAGTTAAGAGTCAAGACTAGAGAGCCTTTCCTCGGACTCCCATTGAGTGTCCATTTAGTGGAAAAACTTATTTAATCTCTCTTTACATTAAAGTTAATCAAATATTTAATGTTTTCATTCGTGTAATGTATGTTAAGAAACATTAAGTGGTTTTTCATTCATTAATTAACTCTTGAATACAATTAAATAATTAAAACTTTTTCTAAATGTGAGCCAAACATCGATTTCTCTAATGTGGGCATCACTTCAACGAGAAATGCATTAAAGCACTGGTGGTGTCCTCTCGTAGATACTCCACAAGTGCTCAAACTTTTCTATTCATTTCAATTGCTTCTTTTGCAACAAGGTGGTTTATTTTTAACTGGGTATAATTTAAATTAACTATCAATAGACTAAATATATAGGTGTCTTATTTACAATTATCAATACATGTATAAGAGACTCAATAAAACATTGAATTGATTCTTGGTAGCAGGGGGTTTTGAAATTAATTTGAAACCCTCGACAGACCAATGCTTGTCCATAGACGTAATGTTACGGTTTTCAAAACCTCAGGGTATTTGACCAAAACTCGCATCTCAGTTGAGGGGATATCAAATCAATGACACCTCTGCTTATTAGATATCTTTGTTAGTTAAGTAGTCAAATCGAAAGTTACATAAATATATTAATGAATGCTTTAATGAAAGGTTAAAACTCTTAATCACTTTCTATCCA
>JAQIWF010000577.1:0-17408 GCA_034694965.1 Ceratozetes gracilis
CATCGATTGCAACACTCATTATAACACTCTTCTAACCACTGATTAATATATGTCTTAATATTGATTTCAAAATAAATGGCTTTTAAATCAAAAACTTTTATTCAATTTGATATTAGTTTGAGCAGTGTTTGAACAAGGTGATGAGCAAGGGATATGTGTCCCTCACTGTATTTGAGAGCTCTTATTGCTAATAAAGTTTGTATTTCTTTATGGAAATACGGACCCCAGATAATGGACAGCCATTTGATTCTTCTGTTTATTATTTTTGTGATTATTCCTTAGATTATAAGAGAATCTTGGAATTCATATTTTAACTACTATTTTCCTCATTAATAAAGTTCTATTATAATGGTTGACAATTTTACTCCTGGTGCATTTTTCCTTTATTAAATCGTGTACCAAATCTCTAAGTATGATTACACTAGGAACCATTTTGTTAACCTGGTCTGTATTGAACTAAAAATATAGCCATGTTTTAATTGTAGGTAATTTTGATAGATAATTATGTATAAAGTGAGTTAATTCTGTTGTAAATCTTAATGACCTTGATATTTTGATAGACCAGATTTGAATAAAATACGTAATAATCGTATTTATAGTGAAACACAATTAAATCAAATTAAATGTCAAACAAATAATATTTAAATCAAAAATAAAATCTCATTTTCCTCTAATTTATACTTACTTTTAAACATTAGTACAAACTTTGCCCCCAATTGCCCCTTAATTGCCCCCTAATTGCCCCTCAATCGAAACCTTATTTATCTTTTGCTTGAATTTGATTTTCAGATCTGTTGATAATTAGATACCAACCCTCTAAGAGTACGTTGTTTTTGAATGTTATGTTGTGTTTTGCCGTAATATTTATTATTGAGTGAAACGATTGAATCGATTATTTGGTATTTCTTTGATTCAATCCTTTATTTCAATTAATTTCTCAAATATTTAATTAATTAATAAATAGTTTTGAGTATTAAATACGAGTGTAAGTGAAGGTATGGGCGGATCGCGGGATAGAGACCGGACTCGAGACAGGTATGGGTTAAGATTGTGGTGATTGCGTGTAATTGTGGTAACCTTTAGGGACAGACATCGGTCAGAGAGGCATCGGTCGAACCGGCATTCGATGGTCCACTTGAGTCACAGTCGACGGGTATGAAACCAATGATTACCAAAACGAGTGATAATGAGTTAATTGAGTTAAACAAACCCTAAATCAATGATTGAGTGCCAGTAATGACAGTCAGTGATAGTGACGAGGAGTCAAACGACCCACAGATCGGCGATCGCCTCAAATGTGGATTCCTTTTGTTAACCATTTGTCCCATTGTTTTAGTCTCCGGACTGTTATTATAGAACTGATAATAACTCAGACGACGATAGTTATGATAATTCGCGAAGACATCGATCTCAAGACTACGACAGATATGACTCCAACCGGTCTCGTAGTTATCGCCACTCAAGAGATCGGAGTCGAAGCAAAGACAGCAGAGATCGAGACCGTAATCGGGACCAGTCCTCCGGTGGCGGTGATGTGTCCACAGCCAGCAGTGGTGCCAACGCTCATAACAGTCGCTATTATAATGAAGACTACAATTCCTCGACTAATGATTCGGCGAATGAAAAGAACGAATCGTATGACAGAACTCATTACCAAAGAGATAAAAGGGAGGAAATACCAAACCATACGCTTATGATTAGGGGTTTGGCCGCACATATCACTGAATCTGATGTAAACCATTGTATTCATTGTTATTGTCTACTAATTCGGTTGATTTAAACCAATCACTGCTCAGATTGTCTCTAAATTGGCGGAACATAGTCTTCAGGCGAAAGACATTCGTCTAATGAGAAAGAAAGAAACGGGTATTCAATCAAATTATACACTATTTTACAAATGGATTATTCGATCATTTTTCCCACAAAAGGGGTTTCGCGTGGCTTTGCTTTTGTCGAATTCGCTAATATAGAGGACGCCATTAATTTGAAGGATTCGACTCAGGTTTAGATCATATTTACAATACTTAAGATCTTTCCATCATTTGATCTGAGAATTTGAACTCTAGGGGTATGTCTTGTTTGGCGAAGAATTCGAGGCTTCGGTTCACTACAGTATTCCCAAAGACTCTTTTGGTGGCGACAAAAATATTATGAAAAATGATTGGACCTGTTATAAGGTAGGCAACAATTGCTCGATCATTCTTTTAAGCACTTATTTCCTGCATTTTAAGTGTGGAGTCAATAATTTCAAGCGTCGGGAGGAGTGCTTTAAGGTATGTATGATTTGAATTAATTTTAAACTAAATTTAATACTTTTAAAAGTGTGGAACACCTAAAGAAGAATCGATGGCTAACGACACCGGAGATGAAGTCAGTCTGACGCCAACCAATGGTTTGTATAAATTGTTTAAATGATATAAATTTAAATAAATCGTTGGAATCAACAGCTCTTTTGTTTCGTAATTTGGCGGCGGAAACGACTGAATCCCGTATTCTGACAATTCTTGGATCACTTACTGCTGTTCCCATTAAATCGATTCGCATTCTAAAGGATCCGACTTATAATATATCGCGAGGAATATGTTTAGTAGAACTGCACACAACTCTGGAGGCCTCACAACTCTTTACGTTACTTTCATCAATGAGTTCAGAGTTTATAATAGACGATAGTTTGGTGCAGGTTAATTATGGCAAAAGGAATGTGACATTAGCCCACAACAGTACAACTACGAGTAATGCCGCCATTGCAGCCCTGGCAGCGGCACAGTGGAGCAATTTAGATGAAGAAGCACCCACCAACAATCATTCTAAAACAAGTACTTCTCTCAATACTACCACCTCTTCTGTGGCCAACAAATTAGGAACAGTTTGTGTCAATGGTGTTGATTATCCCAAATATGAAACACCGAACGTCTCTTCCTTTCAATTGGACGAGTCTTCCGGTTATTATTACGATTCAAAGACTGGTTATTACTACGACTCAAACACTCAGTATTACTACAATTCGGTAATTCATTGATTTATGAAACCATTCACTCAGTTGAGGGTTGACTCACATATAAAACCAATTTTATAGAAATAGACAACAAATGAGTGTTTATTTTGATTCTAAAATATGTTTAACTTAAAGCAAAGCCAGACATACCTCTATTGGGACGCATCCAATAAAACATATTTGCCTATTGAGTCAAATAGTGGTCAGACATCTGAAGAGTCAAAGAAAGACAAGTCTAAGGATATGAAGGCAGACAAAGTGAAAATCGCTAAAAAGATTGCAAAAGATATGGAAAAGTGGGCCAAAACTTTGAATCAGAAGAAGGAAACGTCTCGTTTATGGACAGCCAGTGAACCTGCAGTTAATATAGAGCCCACACAAAGTTCGTTACCACTGAAAAGTTCGAGTACTGACTCTGGCTTTGCACTGATTGAGGCTCAGATCTCTAATATTGAAACGGAAGCAGTAATTCCAGAGTCAACTCTTCCCATAGAATTGAAGTCAAGTCTTGAAAATAAGAATCTGTTTTATTTAAATCCGTATCAAATCATAAAAGATGAAGAGATCCGGTTAACTGATTGGGAAAAGTTAGCCTGTCTTCTATGCAAAAGACAGTTTTCCAGTGCAGAGCTTCTCACTAAACACCAACAACTCTCAGACCTCCATAAAGTGAGTCCACTCTATGCTCTCTATTTGTGTTAATCTCAATGTTTTTCAGACAAATCTGAATGTTTTAAAACATCAAAAACTAACTGAAGAACAAATCGAAGAATTGGACAGAACTGAAAGGGAAGAAGTAATGCCTCCAAACATTTGCTTTTGGAAACTAATCTATAGTTATATTCAGTCCGGATATAGGGATAGGGCTAAAGAGAGGCGCAAGAAGTATGGACTCCCAGAGACTCCTGAAGTAAATAAATTGAAAACAAAATATTTGAGTGATTTGGAGGAAATGACGTCAACGAGTGATACCAGCACTCAGTTAAGTCAAACACCAATTTCAGGCGACAATATCGGTAGCAAAATGATGAAAGCCATGGGTTGGGTGAGTCTCACATCTCTTATCACAATCTTCTCATTTGTTTTTGATTTGACAGACTGAGGGCACAGGACTCGGCAAAACAAATCAAGGTCTTCTATTTTCTCTATCATTCCTTTCTTTATTCGCATTCACTTACAGGGATGTCCAACATTATTGAAGTCGAGATGAGAAAGGGAGGGCTCGGGTTGGGAATGAAAGCCAATACAACTACCGTTTCAGGTATTCGCAAATTAAAGCAAATTATCGATAATTTGAATAACGAATAATTGTTTTGTCTTTAAGGCGAGACATATAAGGATGCCGTCAGAAGAACAATGCAATTGAGGTTCAAAGAAATGAATTAAATTTTAGTCTTTTATTAAATATTGTAAATATTTTCTCACTTTTCAAATAAAATTTTCCACTATTTTATATATTTACACATTTCTCGTCTTATAAATGATTTATCCTTTCCTTGATTTATGTCAAAATATTTGTTTTGTTATGTAATAGTGTTATGCAATGAGTTGTCAATAGATTTGACTGTTTAATAGACTTTTGGTAATTAAAGATCAAACAAAAGTATTTCAATAATTTGGTCCTATATTTAATGTATTAAATGTTAGACTCATTTTCATATTCATTATTTCGTAAGAATTTTATTTTAATAACAACTATCAGTGTTGGGCAGAGGAAGGGCTTCTTAGTCACATTTATATGGGATGAAGCAATTACTCTGTTTATTGAGTTTGTACAATTGTATTCGTTGTGTTTAAATAAAACTGGGTCAATCAGTTTAAATGCAGGGCTCGAAACTTCATTGAGTATTCATGGATTGGAATAGTTTGCACATCCATTGCACAGAATAATAAGTCTTGTGTTAATCGTTCAGATCTTTGACTATATGTTAGTAACAGTGAAGCACTCGATTTAGAGCTATTGGAGTGTTGAAGACTCGAAGTGACTGCGACTATAAATACCTCGAAAGCACACCTACTCTATGGGGCTCTTATGAGACTCCAATTCTATAATCAAAGTTCTGATGGCATTAAAGCCTATAGTCTTGGAATTGAGTTATTTGTTGTGAAAATTCTTATGTAAAGCAATGCATTTCTCACTCCTCGATATGTGACATCAATTTTGTCAATTGGGTATAATTTGAATGTTTCCAAACCATTGTAAGAATGAGTGATTCATTAATTTGCAAAACACTGTTACACACAAAATGTGATTTTGTTCATCATTTGTCTCAACTGTTTTTTGTGAATTTTTTTTAAATTTTGATTATGAGTTAAGAAATTTTCAGCCAAAATATATTTTAAGTTTATTTTCTTACGCATCAAAGTCTGACTTATATTTTGCAAACTTATACTCAATCAGTGGATAAGAATTTTGTTTTTAAGTCATTTATAATTATTGACACAATGATGAGCGATAGAAGATCCAGGTTAACTTCCTTCAACTCTTTGGATTCCTCATCAACCGGTATGAGAAGAATAGGCCGCATGTATACCAGTCCTTCTCTGGATAGAGTGAGCTCATTGGACAGACCACTTCTCTCTCGACACAAGAGTATACTTGACTTATCGAATAGCTTTGAGACATATTCTTCTGCGGGCATAACGTCGCCACTCATTCACAGGAACTCCAGCTTTCAAAAGATAAGAAGTGATGTCTGGAGGAAATCGGAAAATAAGAAATTGTTTTCAAGCAAACAGTCGTTTCACAGTTCGAGACATAATTTATATTCAAATGACAGCTATATGGGTATGTCCTCTACCACTCATTCTTCATCGTCTCCCAGATTTATGGATCCGATATCTGTTTTGGATCGAAGAGATTTGTTCTTCAGTCAACTCAATGTCGTCTCTCCAAAAGTGAGCCGTAGAGTCAACACACAATTGGGGAATAGATATAATTTGACATCTCTTAGACATCAGTGGCCAATGAGGACAACTGTGGCCGATGACAACTGGAGGGCAAGAATTAGAGAAAGACCCTTATTGTCAAAACTTTCCCAACGAGTGAAAACCCCACAGTTGAGTCCATGTGTCAGTTCCAGGACATCATCGACCTCTTCCACAAAAATGGATGATTTGAGTAATGAGGATAAGAAGGGGTCGAGTGGTATATATAGAAACCGATATATTATAAAGTTTAGAGAACATAATTTGGGACAAACCCCTTCTCAAAGAAGATCTTCGATAACATGGGATCTGCCAAAGAGAGTTTCCTCTGTCAAAGTCTTAGATGAGTCACCAATCAGTGAAGACTTAGAATCCGAAGCACATCTCGACAGCAAAGACGCAGAATCAGAGTCTGAGATAAGACAAGAAGAGTCGGTCTCTGAAGCCCTCAACGAATCATATGATTCGGCTCTAAATCATAAAGAAATAAAAAACGAGCAAAAGATAAAAGGATTGCTATCGGATCAGGAAATCGTAATAAAGAGCGTCTCAAATGAGTTGCAGCCAAAATGTAACGCCAGTCAAGTGGTAATTGACATCTTACCCATTCATACGGCAGTCATGCCAGAGCCAAGTGGGACAGAGTTACTCACTGCTCCTCTCCAGCAAAAGGCTGCTTCCCTTAAGTCTAAGACTATTGACGACCAAAATGTGGAAAAATTGACGGAAACTAAAACTCCTAAAAAGAAAAAAGTGAAGAAAAAGGAACCAAAAGGTTATTATTGTCTTCGGTTTGTTTCAATGAATTGTTATTAATTGAAATTTTCAGATAAAACTAAAGTCGATTCCAAATCTAAACAACAGGAAAATGTTGTGCAAAAACTAAGTCAAGAAAATGTTTCGCCAAAAGTTGAGACTACAGTCCAGACTAAAGTCTGTAAAGATATCAATGAAAACATTCTGAATGAACGCGATTTAAATCAACACAAAAAGTTAGACTCAACGCCAAAGAAGATTAAATTTAGAAAATATACTTTTGATGATTTTGTTTTGCTCAAAGTGTTGGGCAGAGGTAGTTTTGGAAAGGTATGTCACATTTTATTTGCCCTTTCTAACATTTATTTATTCCAAGGTATTTTTGGCCGAATTGAAAGAACATAACATTCATTTCGCCATAAAATGTTTGAAAAAACATTCGGTTATAGAAGACGATGACATCGAAAGTATTATGATTGAGAGGAAAGTGTTGGCCTATGGGAGTGCCCACCCTTTCATTTGCAAACTATTCTGCACTTTCCAGACAGAGGTGACAAATACAGTTAGACCTCTAAATAAGAGAACCATTGGTGCAGAAGAATTTGTTTCTTGATGAGAGTTTCTCTTATTTAGTGGGCTCTTATTCAGAGGCCTAACTGTATTTCATTTCTCAATCGATTATTCATTTCTTATATTCAAAGAGTTATTTATGCTTTGCAATGGAGTGGTGTTGTGGGGGAGACCTTATGTTTCACGTCCAAAAGCAAGGAAAGTTCGACGAGGACAAAGCCAGGTCTGTGCTCTCTTTTTATTGCTTTCTCGTTATTTTTATTGCATATTCAAAATACCAGGAATAAAAAAATTTGTCAGATATTTTACTTTAATAATTGAAAATTTGTTAGTTATCATGCTCCACTAAAATTCAATTAAGCAATAATTATCAGATTTTAAAGTAATTGACTCCTTTTAAGAATAGCTGGGAGTCATACAATAAAATTATTTCATGTATAAAAAGTAGAATAGTACCTTGGTCATAAACATATTCATTTAAATTTATTTATGAGATCGTAATTATGAGAATAAGAAACAAAAATTGTGTGACTTTCCTGTTGAACACAACTTCTTATTTTGATTATAGAAAGGCTTTTATGTCAAATCATATTCAAATGAATGAAGATTTTTGTTTAAAGTTAACATTTTTTTCCATGTTAAAATAAAGTTAAAAATATCCATTTGACTTTATAAATGATAGCAGATCATATAGTCTATACCAGGGGCAATGTAGTCTAATTGTTGATCAATTATGTTGATTACCATGAGTTTGATTAGAATTTTGGGCTAATATTTCGCTGAAGTGTCACATTTTCAGGAGTTGTTTTCCTAATTAAAATAATTAATTCCCCTCTTCTGGTAAAGAGTTGCCAACTTTTCATAACCTTTATGCAAATGTTATGTAATAATCACTTTTTGTGACACGTCTTCCATTTTTTTAGTTTCAAAAGTTTTACTTCAAAAACAAATATTTTTGAATAATTAGTTTTTAATCACCGATTGTTTTCACACTTTTAACAGATTCTATGCCTCAGAAATTCTATGTGCCGTCAAATTCATGCACATTAAGGGAATTGTCTACAGGTTTGACCTTTCATAATTTATCTATAGTTTGAATGATCTTGCCATTCTCTCATTGTTATACACATAATTTGATATTTATTTAATGATATTTTATTAATTGATATTTTCAGAGATTTGAAGTTAGATAACATAATGATTGACCCAAAGGTATGTCTTTCATATCAACTTATTTAATCTAACAAGGATAATTCTTTTTGGATTGTATTTATGCTCATCAGGGATGCGCTAAAAGGGATATTCTGAATATTGTCTGACATAAAAAAATATTACAAATTTTACTCTGTTTTTAGAAAAATTTGAACTTAATGTCTATAATTATAACACTTACTAAATGTGTCGGGATTTTGGACATATAGTGCTCCACTTGTATTCTAACTTTGAAAATAGGCCATTCCTGATGTTTATGCTTATTAGTAATTCATGACATGTGTTGATATTTAATATTAATTTACTTTCTTACTCTAAAAACAAAGGGTCATCTTCGGCTTGTTGACTTTGGAATGTGCCAAGGTATGCTTAATTCTATATCAATAACTGCTATCAACCACTATTCAATACATTTAAAGGTCGCATATATAGAGAAGATTTGCTTCCTTCTAATTTTTGTGGAACCCCTGAATATATGGCCCCAGAGATTATACAGGGGGTAAAATATAACCAATCGGTTGATTTTTGGTCGTTTGGTGTATTGCTCTATGAGATGGTAGTGGGCACCTCTCCATTTCATGGTATTTGCCCTGTGCTAATAGATAGTATTTAATACTTGTTAATAAAGGGACTGATGAGGATGAGCTTCTTTGGAATGTTTGTCACGAAGAAGTTCATTATCCGTTATATTTGAGTGAAAACATCAAAAGTATATTAGTTTTGGTAAACAAATCATTTGAACGACTCATTAGTTTTAATGAATTTGATTTCTTAAAGTTGTTGAACAAAAGTCCGGAACAGCGACTGGGAATGCCTTCCTGTCCCGCTGGTGATATTTATAGCCAGCCTTTCTTCAGGCCTATTGATTGGGTGAAAGTGGAGAAGTGCCAAATGAAGCCCCCATTTGTTCCCGAACTTGTAATTATATACAGTTTGTTAAGTTGTGTTCATTCACTTCTGCTCTAAATTTGCTAAAATAGAGCTCTCCGTCTGATGTCTCTTATTTTGAATCATATTTCACGAAAGAAGAGCCAAATCTGACGCCAGTTTCAGAAGAAACAACTCTTTCTATGGATCAAACAGTTTTCCGAGGATTCAGTTATACTAATCATAATATGACTGATTGACGAAATCTATACTCTATTCGAGCACTCATTCAGATTAATATTCTTTATATCATTATAATTATCTGAAAAATTAAATTGATCATTGATCATGCTCAATTCTAAATCAAATGTTCACAATTCTTTATTAATAAACAATTGCAGTGATCTAAGAATATGAGGTAATAACCATTCAAGTAATTGCTTGACAACTCATTCAAAATATACATCTTTTTGTTGTAATCATTTAAGCTTGCCAATTTTAATCAAAGAACTTTGGATTCTCTTCCTTTAAATTATTTATTAGTTGTTTTCATACAAAATTGATCTCTAAATGAAGTTTTGCGAAAATGAAATCAATTACAATGTTATGACCTCTTAATAGTTGTGCTCTTAATGTCTCGTTTTATGTATTAATGATTAGACTATAAAACAAACGATTGTGTCGTTAATGTGTTATTGCACTCAATTCATGGATTTGACAATAATTGGTATAAAATGTCAATATTTTACATAAGTTTGCGACGCATTAGTCAATTGGGACGGTTTGTTAGAATATCTGCTGTTAGGCCTCGAGTGTGACACCGGAGCGTATGGGTCACTATCATTGCCACTGTATGACCGGTGAGAGTTAATGGTTGAGCCCCCGCCTGATGTATAGCCGTTTTTGTTGAGTGAATTTCTCGAACCATAATGAGAACTCGGAATCCAATCAATTTTATAGGGATCGTATTCTTCTATTTCTGAGCCCTCCCTTTCCTCGACCTTTAAATATTGTGTTATTTTAATTTATAATTTGCATAACATTTGAATATACCTCTGTTTTAATGCAATTACAACTGAGAGAAGAACACAAAAATATATTAACCAGGAGCATAATCAATAACATTATTGCGAGCATAATGCAAAGAGCTATAAGCCATGGAAATCGCCATTCCGTACATTCTTGCAAAAAAGAAGCCGCTGTAAAGACATAAGTCGTACCAAATTGAAATAATAATCATTTAAACGACTCACAGACTTCAGCCCCGGGTTCGGCTACAAAAGCTGTTGTGGAGGCAATCAGTTGAATGGAATCCTTATTATTCTTTCCTATGTCTTCATTATTTGTCTTCAAGTTATCGCATAGAAGTTGAGGACAATTGTCTTTACATAGAATTATATCACATTGAAAATGAATTTTATTCACATCAGGAAATTTGAACATTGAATAGATGGTGGCCTCAGCGGAATGGCTCTGATTATACGTAAAACCAGATATAAGACTCATTTTCGGGCAACTATTAAAAAGGATCCAATTTATTATACAATTCATATCATTTCACTACAAACCCGTTGACATCGATTAGTTCCACTTCAGATGTATTGGCGACAAAACTAAAGCAGTTTCTGACACTTAGATTGTAGTTTTCTGAAATAGAAACCCCCTTGCTTATTAATAAGTTATTATACTTGCTTATTATACTCCTATTATAGTCCTATTAAGCTTTTAATTTATAATTAATTAGAGACAAGAAATGACATACCATTAGGACTAGAAATTTCAGCTCTAAGGGTGTATTGATTTCCGTGAGTGAGTCGGACAACTTTGAGACCCTTATCCAGTAGTTTGAGTGAAACGCGAGACAATTCATTGCTGACGACATGAGATAAAAACAATAAGTGATTCATATCTTTGTTGATTAAAAAACAAATTTGTTTATTCAACTAATTGTCTATTTTTGCCTAATAGAGTCAATGACCTGTCATTTAGAACACAACCATTGCTTTAAGTCTAAATATAACCCAACGAATGAACAGAAGAGTCTTCAGTCACTTACCGGGCATTTCTAAATCCCGACTGCGAACAGGTTATGATAAAGTACTTGTCGTCCGACAGCTCTAATGTTTTGTGGACCCGAACTGTTAAGGCGACGGTCCTCTCCTCTGATCCCTATATGATGGCAAACAATAGTTAAAAACAAAACTAAAAGTAAACAAATGAAATAAAATGACAATACTTTTGTCAAAAAAGTTAAATTACTGACTGAGAGACACATTAAGTGTTGATATATTTGATGGATAAGTTTGATGAAAGTTGTGTTACCTTTAGCTTATAAACTCCACAAAAGTTTGGTTCGTCCGGTCGTGCAATAAGACTAATGCCTAGAGTAGTGTTGAGGTCTCCTCTGCCAGTTGTAAGACAGGGAGCTTTCCTAAAATCTCTGGTATGGATGAGTCCAAAGAATGGCTTTTTGGTGACCACAACGATATTCATAACTCCGAGCTCACATCTGGCCGTCACCGTTGGGTCGAAGTCTGTTTCACTTTCTGATGATTGACATAAACTCTGGCAACAAATTTGAAATTAAAGTTTAATTCATATATGATATCGATTGACATTAAACTATTGGAGGAGTGGGAGGAAAGGAGACATTCCGATTAGCCTTCAATTCAAAATGAACTTCAAGTGTTGTTCCACTTTAACACATACTTAACATTGATTTAAGGAATTATTTGTCTTCGATATCAGTCAATAACATTACTTATAATTTAGGGAAAGGGATGAAAACCACTTTAATAGGTGTAATAAGTACACAATGTAGAAAGAAACATGGTTACTTTTATTACTACTGTTATAACGGAAGTGTCAAATCCACTTAATTTGGGTAAACATTAGAATTGAATCCACTATAAAGTGATTGTTTGAGGAGATAAACATGCAAATAGTTTAATAGACTAAGATAAGAGTATTGTTAAGAATGACAATAGAAAACTTACCAAACTTATGAAATGGAGTGAAGTTAACACAAAACACAATAATTTATATGAATTCGAATTTGGATTTTTGTTGAATAAATTCATTTTTGAAATTTGTTGGATATATATATAAATTGATGAAAGATTTGCCTAATTCTCTACATAATGACAATTGGGTTGAAACCAAATTAAACCAAAAACTCAATACAATTAGTTGTGAACAATAAACAGATGAGTTTATTAACGAATTATAGCCAACATCTGTGCGGACACTGAAAGCAGTGATTCGGAACAGTATCGCAGTCTCGCAGTTACTCTCGCTTTCCCTCCTTTCCTATTGATAACAGGTTTCTACTTTTGCTGCAATTATTGCGTATCTATTCCGGGCTCAATCTTAATTCAACAGGTAAACTGCTCAAGCTCATCTCAAGCAACCACTTTATATATTAGAATATGAAGACCTGTCCACTTTGTGTTGTCTTCTCTGTTAAATAGGGACACGAAAGCACACAATTGGTGGCCAATTAAAGCCGTACTCAAAGATAAAAAGGAAAATAGAAGTTTGCATTTGTCTCGAGTCTGAGGGCATCACTAGTTGTGACCCACAAACCAGACTTTTCGCTTTCATAGTGGTGTCCCACTCATGGAGTGACGTAATGGAAAGACTTTCATTGAAGATTCAATCCTTTAAAAGTCAAAATTTGTAAAACCAATCAAAAGCCTACAGTCAAACATAGGTTAACACATTTGCAAATTAAGCCATAATTAGACTGTAGTTAATGTCAAACTAAAGTTTACTATTTTTCACTAGTACAATTCATTTTTGATAATCTTTTGTGTAAAATGCACAGTTTTTAATAAATCTATAATAAATTGCATAATTGTTAACAAAGGGATTGACCAAGATGGTTGATCTCAAGGAGAATTAGATAAATGAGGTAAAGGAGATGGTTTTGGGACCCTTTAATTTTGCAAATGTTTTCCCCGAATTGACCACCTACCTGTTAGTGAAGTGTTCATCCTTGATTTTAGGCTAAAATGTGCACAAATAGCCTGTCTATTAACTAAAAGGCAGGGTTTGGTGTGTAGGGAATGATGTCCTGAATGATCAGTTGAGGTTTGATATGTTATTCAAAAGTTATAACAAGTGTTTGAAACAGGGGTCGAACTTCAGGGGGAATCTCAAAAGTATATCGTTTTGTACATATAAAATAGGAGAAGTTCAAAACTAAATTACCAAGTTGGCATTGTATCTGAATTTTTCATTTTACTGCAAATTTGTACTTGCCATCCTAAAAGTGTAGAAGACCAGGTTTTTAGATGAATAAGATATCATATTGAGCTTGATAACATTTATTTAATTAAAGACATTGATTATAATTAACATGATCACATTTTGTGTCCACACTTATAGACAGACTGACAGAGTTTACGTAAAGTGAAGGACTGCTTAAATGTTTAGGTTTACAATCAATTTATAGACGAGAGAGTTATGCAGATCACAAACAAGGTTATGGATTACCAGATGTGCTAGTATTACATATTTCTAAAGTTCACATTAAAGAATTTGACAAACATTAACTCGGATAAAATTAAGACTAATTGAAACTAGAAACTCCTTCAAAAGTATTGATTTTTAAAAACCCATGAAATTTTGTTTAGACTTTATCATCTCTTTTATCATTTGAAATAATTGTGAACATTAGCAAGGTATGTTTAGAATAAATCACCGGTAAGTTAAGCTAAAATTGTAAAGAGATATAACTGGAAATATTGAAGAGGTTTCAGTTAACATTGACTTGTCCTACAATTTTTCGTGAACCTCACAATTTTCCCACAATTTATCCTTGTGATTTTGAACAAACGTTGAAATTCCAGTCCCTTATTTAGAAGTGACCAAGGAACATTAATTATCTCTATAATATTTACATGTATCAATCTTTTTTTTTTTAAATTTAATAATTACAGATAGGGGAACCATTGGCGCAAGACAAATTTGTCTCTTAGTGAGCTTCTTTTATTTGAGAGGTACAAAAATATGGACAAAATTTAGGAACTAACAATTAAGCGCAACAAAGAACCAGATAGTTATATTCAATTAGTAATTGACAATTACACTTTAGTGCTCTTATATGTGTTTATTGTTAATAACATCATTTCCATTCACTTTATTGAGAGGTTCATTTGATCAATGTTTTTGAAACCTATGATTATATGAATGACATTAACATGATTGTATCATAGTCATTTTGCTGCTTACATTGATGCTAACTTTGAGGATCTTTTTCTATATTTCACCTTTTATCAAGGCAATTAAGTTATTAATAGACTCTGTCACTACTTCCAATTCGGAAAAGAATAGAAGGTCTTTTGAGGTTCTGGGTGAAACTATAGCACAGTATAATTTGTATCCTGATGACTCAATCTAAGGTCGAGGACCTTTGCTTATATCATATAAGTTATATGAATGATTAAATTAATTGATGGAAACTCCAAAGAATTCTATTATATCACTGATATTATTGTCTACAACTGTTGAGTCAACTCTAGTGAAAGGTTTTGCAAACATTATGCTAATGAACATCAAATGTCGCAATCATTGAGTAAATTATTTTCTATTCAACTATAAAACATTGAAGTCCAGGGTTTTCATTGAATATCATTCATAAATAATTGACTTAACCATCAAAGCGCTGAATATCAACTGTACTCACAAATGGATATCTAATTATAGAAAATTAGGGAACTTTTCTTCTAAACGACTGAAGTGAAGGCCGAGTGACGAGTTTGGGATCCCTTTCAAACAACTTCTACTGGTTTTGTGTTAGTCTCAAAATATATCTCTTCAAACATTGGTGGAAATAAACTCGATTTTTATCGTCTTTTTCCTCATTTCACTTCCATTTTATTCAAAATAATTTATTTAAATGACTGAATACAACATTTGTTTAAATCGATAATGATTTTAGCGATTCTTATAAAACATTGCTATCACTGTCCACACATCCAGTGTTTAACTGATTGTTCAAACTCTTCATCCTCTCATTGACTTCCATTTTGAGATTTCACTTCATTTCAATCTCAATAAATTTGTTCCAATTTTTATTTTTACACGTTATAAATATAACATTACTGGAAATGATGTACCTGGTATGTCTTCACATTCTATATATTTGATAATTGATTTATTTCAAATCCATCAGAATAGGAAAGTATTGAATTGTCATTGTTTATAATGAGAAGACATCGAGGAAGAAATGACTCGTTTTCGGCTCTATCTTCTTCTTATGGGATTTGCGATCAGTATATTCATAATACAGACCGGAATCCCATATAACTGGCGCTGGAAAACAAACTTTTATTCAAACGAATCATTAAATTTTAAAAAACGATATGATATCCAATCAAAAGGTTTGTATCAATTGATATATTTGTTGTGATCTAGTACAATTTTAATGACTAATAAATTAATAATTTCTAATCAATGAATAGACTCTCATTCGAGAGATAAACATTTGTTGGACCGGCAAAACCGTAAACTACCTTTTCTGGATGATGCTGAATCTTACCCTCCCTGGTCTTATGATCGATTTATGGCTAATATGACAAATCTTATCAAACATAAGCGAAATCATAAACAGTTACACTCATTAATGTCGGCAGCATTTAATCCACTCAACTCATTGCCAGTTATTTCTGATTCCTCGGTTAAAAGAATTTTATTGATTACATACTTCAGAGCCGGTTCCACATTCTTAGGGGATCTCCTCCAACAAAACTGGAAGAGTTTCTTCACATTCGAACCGCTTCACTACATGTCAGACGGGGTCCGAATTGATGACCAAAGAGTGGAAGAGGCGAACAATATAATCGAAAAGATATTTCGATGCGATTTTCAAAGTATTCAAAACTATGTCCAATGGGTTCAGAAAACTAAAAACCAATTCCTCTTCAAATGGAATAAATTTCTTTGGGGTGTCTGTCGTTTCCGACATAAATCATGTTTTGATCCGGCATTCATTCACGAGACTTGTCTGCGAGCAAAGGTTCAGGTCATGAAAGTGGTCAGACTTCAGATGCATCACTTGGAAAGCCTTTTGCCGATATTGAATAACTTAAATGTTAATGTTGTATACTTAGTGCGAGACCCGCGCGGAACTCTCAAATCCAGACAAAACATGATTTGGTGCTCACAAAACTGCTCAGACATTAGTTACCTCTGCTCTGAAATGAGAGAAGACATGGCTTCCTTTAAACGGCTCAAAGATAAATATCCCAAGAAATTCAATTTAATAAGATATGAAGATCTGGCGACTGATCCGACAAACTTCTCGAAATCATTACTCGAGAAGATTGGAATCCCTTTCTCTGCTACAGTGAGACGGTTCCTACAAACTCATACCAACTCTACTTTCAGCGACTTATCGAAGAGAAATCCTTACACTACTATCAGAAACTCGAAGGGAGTCGCCTACGAGTGGACCCAAACGCTCAATAAAACAGACATATTTCAGGTCCAAACAATTTGTGGCGATTTGTTGCGGGAACTCGACTACAGGTTCATAACAAACGACACACAACTCATGTCTTTAAATAATACAAAATTAAACTGATCTGTGATATGATATCTAACTTTAGTATTGTTTATGATTTGTTAAAAAAATTGAATTTAATTGAAATTTTTACTCGATTTCATTCATTAGATTATTATTTATCAAATTGTTATATCATTTCTCAATTTTATACTAAATTGTAGCAAATATTCAGTAAAATAGTTCAAAATTATTGTTAAATTAAAAATGCAATAAAATTATAAATGGTTTGAAAGCCAACAAAAACATCCTGTTCAATTTTAAGTGTTTCTGAAGCATTAAAATGAAGTGATTGCATTAAATTACACCAGGAAAACTTTTAGGGAACAATTCAATATAATCCTATTAATTATTAAATAAATGATTAAATAAGATGAGTAAGAAAATTAATTATTAAAATCCATAAAAGGCCTCGTTGTGAGAAGTATTAGATAAATCAAAAAGTTTGGAGGCTACGGAAACGGGAATATCTCTTAAACCGCTGGGTGTATTAAAACCAGGTAAAGAGCATTA
>JAQIWF010000578.1:0-17397 GCA_034694965.1 Ceratozetes gracilis
ATGGCTATTCAGAGGTCACTCACCTCTTCCGCACTCATCTTATTTTGAATTAGTTTTTGGAAAAATAATGTTTTATTTGTTAATTAAATTAAAAATAATGCAAATAAATAATAGATTCAAAAACAAAATTATGAGTAAATAAGTGACGAAATAATGAGAAAAAACTAAAATTTAGTTCAAAACAATTAATGTGTTGACTGAAAATCAAAACAATTCATTAGTTTTTTTGAGTTTGTCTTTCAATGTCTCACAAGAAAAGAATGGCTGAGAATAGGAAAGGAATGGAGAGAAGAGTTTCACTCATTTCCGTTGTTTCCATTCTCTATAAAAAGACAATAAATGGAAAAACATTTGAGTATTGAGTGAATTACCCGATGATTCCGTAGTTTTTGGTTCGCTACTGAAAAGGACAAAACATATCATTAATTGATTGCAATTGAATTCAAATCAAAGACAGACTCTTTATGCCACGGCTTTATAGTTGGGCCGTCTTTTTCTGTTGGGAAGGAATTCATTGATTGAATCAAATATTTAAACGAATCAAAACTATACCCATCTTAGAGGTTGAGGCGTCGTTTTCTTTCTTCTTCTTACGATCTTCTTCTCTAAGAACTATTGGGAATGAAATCAAATTTATATCAATTGTTTGCACAAATCAAAGGGAATACGAGTTGTGTTATCCTCTTCATTGCCTCCACTCCTCCACGTCTTGATTCGTGTCCAACAGCACAACACAACTATGGAGAAGATTATGCCCAACACTACGAACACTGCGATACAAATCCACACCCAATTCAACCACTTCTTGGGCGGGGTTTCAGTGGTGGATATGATTATAGTGCCTGTGGTTTGAGTCGATCTCTCTGTTGATCTCTCAGTTGCCCTATCAGTGGATGTCTTTAACTCTGGTTTTGTAGTCACGTCTGCGTCTCTCGTTGTTTTCGATGTCTTCGTCTCACTGGTTGTGGTCTGAGTACCACTGCTTTCAGTTGTGTCGGGTGTCGAGAGTGAAGTCTGTGGACTAAAAGATGTCGTCTTTGTTTCAGTAGTCGATTGAGTGGTCACAGGTGTCGAGCAGTCGATAAGTACTTCAGGTTGTAAGCACTGAAAGAGATATGAATTGAGTATTGATTTGAATACAATTGGATACAAATCACTCACTTCCTGACGATAAATAATGTTTTTCAGACAATAGGTTATAGACTTTCCCTCTTTGAATAACAGGTAGTAACTAAAGGTAGCGATCAGTTGTATTTTCGATCTCACTATTCTCTGTGGGAATTGTGTCTTATTAGTGGCACTTCCAGTGTCATCGAATTGATAGGCTCGGGATGTCCTCACATACTGGTCTCTAATGTGTTTCTGGTCCACGAAGACTGCCACTTTGGAGCGGTAGTTGAAACCCATCGTTGGTTTAAAATTAATTTCGAAGACGATTTGGGTTTTGTTAAAGACATAGCGGTTATAATCTTTTGATTTCCTCAGAGTCTGTGGTCCACCTCTGGTAATGGCATCAATTGGTGCCCACACTATCTCATGTGTTGTTGCCTGAAATCAATGGATTCGTTAAATCCTACAAATCACGAGAACTAACCGTTTGATTGATAGTTAAGAGTCCCGTCAGATCGTTGTGTATGAATGCTATCGCGAATTGACTGCCAAACCATTCGGTTATCGTTTGACTCGTTGTTGATTCAAATCGCAGGCTACCCCAAATGGGCTGCCTATTAGTGTCATAATGAGTGATATGCCAGTAGTGATGGCCGATAAACAGAAAGCAGATCTCGTTGTGATCATAACCATAATGTATTTGGAAACCATTGCGAGAAAACTCTTCACAGAAGTCCTTCTGTGAGTCAACCGACTGACACATCACTAGAGACACAATAAGTGCGGTCTTTAACCACATTATTATCAATGGAATCAAAAACTTAAATAATCTTTCGGTTAAAACCACTGAATTAAGAATTGGCTAAAGAGCTGATCCAACACTTCTTAAGAGTGAAATCGATGTCAAACTAATGCTTTAAAGACTGATATCAGAAAACAATTCAAATATTTTTTTTAAATCTCGTGAAAGCATTGAATCGTTTCTTGACTTACAGTTTGACTCAAATCTATTAAATTATTTCAAATCGCGTGAAGTTTATAAGAGTTGACGACTTTATTGAATGTTTTATGAGATGATATCTGTCCTCATATTTATTGTCACTCCATTCCATTAACTAACATTAGATTAAATGATTAAACAAAACTTAACTTGCTTATTTTAAATTTGTATTAAAGTTATGAACTCATTCTAAAGTTATAAATTGGAGGATTAAGTCGCCACTCCATTCAACACATAACACATAAGTATAACTTTGAGTACAAACATCACGGATTATATTATATGATCAGATGTAAGATAACTTGGTCATTTTAAATGAATGAACTCATTTTAATACAAGTGATTCGGTGATCAATGGGTCTACAAAATTAAGGGTGCTAATCACTGGTCCATAATCTTATATACCACTTCACCCATTTCAGTCAGGGTCACTATTGTGTTAAACAAATAATACTTATATTGAATTGACCCAGCTCCATTAGCCAACCTTGGTCATCAGAATGAGAGCAGTATTGATGGTGCCATAGACGAGGTAATCTCTAATACATGTTATTAATCAAATAAACTAGCTAATTGCAAATATCTCTTTCATTTATGAAAATTATTACGTAATGATAGAATCACGACAGGAGCACAATAGGGTGTGCAGTAAAATTGATATTATGTAAGATATCGCAAATTGAATCTTGATCAATCAAGAGAGAATAAACCACAATAAATAATATCGCATAACCTGATAGTTATTGAATAAACTCATCAAGTTAATAGACCATGTTAATAAAAATTTATACAATTTATTTAAATTACTAAAATGAGTATAAAAGAACTAGGTGAAATAATAGCATAAAATATAAATAATAATAGCTATTAGGAATGCACTGGGAAACACTGTCCTGGACACAACGTCCACACTGCAGTTGCGGTCATCAGCTCGAATAAAAATGACCCATCTCTTTGAACTTCCATTATTGCTATCCATTTGGTTTTGTTGTGATTTCTTGTGATCCCAACAAATAGCGATCGCATACTCTATAAGAGTCGCGAAAACAAAAACAATACAAATAATTGTGAAGACCTCCAGAGCGTAGATATAAGAGATGTTGAGTTCGCCCTGTATTTGTTGGGCTATCAGTGCTAATAAAGCTGTGATTATCAAGGACACTCGAGCCGGGGTGACCGCCGTCGGGATCCAGAACCCAATAAATGTCATGATCACAATGAGAGTGGACGGGACGTAACGTTTGATTATATATTTCCCGATATTTCTCTTCAAATGTATTATTACGTAAAGACATGAAAAGCTGCCTAAAAATAGAGAATTTATTATTAATGACTATTTTAGAATTGATAAATTGACTAGAACTTACCAATTTTTCCAAATTTCTTGGTACATGTGTTGAATTCTGGGTTTTTCTGATTTAAAATTGTATATTCTGGTAACAAGACATGACTACCAATTCGAAAGCCCACATCCTTTCCCTTCTGACCCCACTTTCCAATCCAATTAAGACGAACAAACTCATCACTTTGAGATACTAGGGGTTAAAGATATATTCACCTTGTTTAATTGAATAACAGTTGACTTACAGGTAGTGATATTTATATAACACTTTTGGTTATCGAACGGGAATTTATTGAAATTCATATCACAGTTGAGTTTCATTTGAATCCGGGCCGCCATAAACACATCAATTCCCTTAGTTATGGTAAAGTAGAAACTTTGATAGAATAGCTGAGGAAGACCTCCACTAATAGAGTTGCGGAAATATGTGTCGGGCATCCATAACTTGTCCTTCCATTGAGGACCCAGGGTCACTTTTTTATCAAAGGGTGCTTTGAGGCGATAGTCAGTCCAATAGAGTTGATAAAAGAAATCCACATTAAATGACTGCATGAATGAGGATTCAAAGGGTGAATAACTTTACTTCAATCAAAATAAGGGTTAATTGAAACTATTTATTTAAAGCTATATTATTATTAAATTAATATTGTAACAAGGACATTATGTAACTTTAATTAGCAAGATCATTTGCAAGATTGAATAAATAAGAATATAAATTTAAATGACATTGATACCATTTGTGCATTCAGATCAGGTTGTAGTGAGAGAACCACCATGGATACATTTACCACAACGGGATGGCCGTTAAATGTGGGGGCGACATCACGATTATAGACCGAGGAAAGTATTTCTGCATTCGAGTACTGAGTCGACACTCCATTCATGACATAACACAAAAGTATAACTTTGAGTACAAACATCACGAATGACTGAATCCACAAAATAATAGATTAATTGTTTTCGGGGACAATCAAAATGCCAAACATATTCACTAATTATTAGATTCCTTTCCAATGGATTTTTCTGATGAAATACTGAAAATTAGTTATAATTTTGAGTTTCATTTATAATCATAAATATTGTCAACAGAAGTGATATTCAAAATATTTTACGATTGTATTCATATTAAAATCAAATGTTTTGCTTCGAGTCTGACTGTGAAACACATTTTAAATAGTCATTAATTCATTCGCATGTTATGTGACTCAATCAGGGCTGTCCAAGGTCTTTGACAATTGGATAATCAGTGGGAATATTTTTGAGAAATTATGGCTAAAATCAAGAATTTTCCACTACCTAGTTGATTAATGTTTAGATGTCATTTAAACGTTTTCCAATGTTCCTCACTAAGACTAGGATAATTCAAAATTATTGTAATCAAGGAGGTGCTAGACTGCCCCCAAGTTGGCTAACCCTGGACTAGATTGAGGTAAATATAATATAACACTATTTTCGACTAAATTATGACATCAGTTATCAAAATTCGTGGAAAATATTTTGACGAATCAATTCGAAACAATTAATAAAAATGTGATTCAAAAAGTAAACTTGCAATGAGACAAAAAATGTCAATTCACTGGATTATTACATTATTATTATTCTCTGCACTAATGCCAAGAATAAACTCACTTTCGTATGAATGAAACTATTGTTCACTGATTTCAAGACTAAATCAATAGTAAAAGAAAGTCGACTAAAACTGTGGTGAAACGCATGAATAGCTGCTTATTTGAAACAAGTTTAGATCAAATCTATTCTTGGCATCTGAATAAATATTTTCGGAAGTATTCAAGGGTTCAAAGGAATAATTATCCTTTTTATTAGTATGATATGACCAAGAATTCTGGTTTTAATTACTGTTTTAATTGAATTAATGGTTGGTTTGAAACCGGAATATTTCAAATTTTAGCCTTGGAATTTCCCCAGATGTCTACCTTGTAAAAACCAGCTGTAATTTTGATACTTTTATAATAAAAATACTTCTATAATAAAATGAACTAATTTTTAATTTTTCATATTCATTTCTCATTATCTACCTGTTGACAATGAGAGCGTTTCAGTTGATCTAGCATTAATTGCTTTAATTTTGATGGTTAAATATTTGTTGCACTTTAATTGAAATGTCAAATATTTGTTTACAAGGTTACTGAAAATAACTGGTTCTAAAAAGAATTCCCAGCTTTGTTTGAACAAGTTTCAATCTAATTATATGAGTTATGTATCAAAATTGACAACAAACTGATATAAAATTATATAATAGTTGAGTAATTTTTGAATTTCAAGGTAAGATTAAATCTTAAAGTTAGAATTAGCAAACCAAGATTATTTAATATTAAAATTACTTACATTTTAACAAGTTAACTTGGTAAATAGATTATTAATTTTTTGATGAGACTCTGATTTATGTCTTAAACACTTGAGATTTGGTTTATAATTCAATGAATTTGATTTCAATAATTGTTTACTTAATTTGAATCACAATTTATTCACTAAAATAAGCAAAGAATTGATATAAAACAGAAACCATTGATCAGAGAATTGCCGAACCAATCATATCACCAGTTTGTGGTCAATTTAAACAAGGACAAATAAAAGATAACTTTTACAACTCTTTTTCATTACTATCATAAAAATAGAGCATAAAAACTGCATCTATTAACATTTATTGAGTGACCAATCACGCTTAACTTGATTAAAATATTTAACATTATCTAGATCATTATAAAATAGCCTACTTATAACACAAATATCTTACCTTTAATTTAAAATTTTAATAGATAATAGTCTAATAAAAATATTTAGCATTTATTGATCAAGCTTAATTGCCTTTTAAAATGCTCAGTGCAATTAAGACTCACATGGATTTATTGATCTATTTTCGCATTTGAGCTCATCTTTAAACATGACTTTAATTTCTTATCATTTATTTATTTTAATTCTGAATCAAAATTGATTCACTAAAATAAACAAGTTACTCCATAAGATCAGGGGTTACCCCAGGATTGAATTAACCAGCTTTAATGTATCAAGTGAAAGTGTTACAATTCACACTAAATCCTAAGTTGTTTTGCAGTTAATTTAGTTAGATTCAATCTGGAAATTTTTAACAAGAAGAGGAATTAAGTCTATCCATCTTGGATATCCCCTCATATTAGTTTATCATTTAAATCAATGTAATTCAATTGATATCAATTATTACAGTTTGTGATCATTTATGTTTGTGGGCGAAGTAAAGTAAACAAGGATTAAAAACTGCGGAATTTTAAGAAAGTTTGTTGTTTGTTTAAATTGTAAAGTTATCAAGGTCCAAATTATGACAATAATGATAAAAAGTACTGAATATCCTTTTTCTTCTGCCGATAATCGCTTATCAATAAAAACATTCATTGATTTCTCAGAAGATTGTCCTTATTTAGAGAAATATTTAATTAAACCTGCATTCAATTGAAAGTAATTTCACCTTATATTCAATTATTCATAATTTAATGCAATTATGAGACAATTGACTGCAATCTTATTGTTTGCATTCGTGGCATATGGTATGTCATTATTTCCTTGATAATTATACTCTATTGAACTTTCTTATTATTAAGCAGCCACACAGAGCCAGGTTAATGATCCAGAAGCCACGGGACCGTATGATTGGAACAACTTCTTGACTGAGGTCCAAACCACCTGCAAAGATGTAGAGACCCGCTACACAATGATTGACAAGAATGTATCATCTGACCCAACTACTCGTGCAAACCAACTCCATGAAGTGGACCAGATGCTTACAAAAATCATTCTGGTAGGTTTTTAGAATAAACACTGTCACTGGTGCGCAAGGTTGACCATGCTCTTAACTAATGAACATAACAATTATGTGAATAGATATTTGATTTATTGGCTATGAATTATAGCTAGTTATTTTGTTTTATAGCTTGAGCATCAGTGAGTAAAAATAGATTCTTGTAATTTAAATGTTGATTCTTGTTTAAAGATTCAAAATATGATTTCCTACGAGTTCACTTACCGGGACACATTGGACCAGAGTCAAAAGGCCTTGCTCGAAACTTACAAAAATAAAGCCCTTCGACTACGACAAAACCTCCAAGATTTAAAGAAAACTTTGAGCGAATAATCAATCATGGTCAGTCTTTAATCCAAATTAAATGATTAATCAAATAATGAAATCAATAATTTTATTAATAAAATAAATTCAAAGCATATAATATTTCAAATTCAACTGAACCGGGTATTGAAACAAATCCCAAATTCTAAACTATTGTTGCATTAATGGTAACGCCAACAGTTGGGAGTGTACTCAAACCTGAAAAGATCGGGCCTGAGCTAACCCCTGAAAAGATTGGGGCTGTGCCATTCTGCACAGCATGTAATTTCTGCAGAATATGAACGAAAAACTGAGGCACATCCGTATCTCTCAGCTCCTGAAGCACTTCAACATTAGATGAGTTGCTGGCCTTAGCGAAATTGATAGCTCTGTCCAAGTATCTTTGGACATGCCCTTCCAATTGTCCCATTTTCCTAATCATAGTCCCGATATTATATTCATTGTGTCGATGGTGTCCACCTCTGTGGTGATCACCACCGTGTGGTCTGTCTCGTCCAAAACCAATTCCGAAAGGAGGACCGCCCCCGAAAAAGCCTTGGCCTTCAATAATTGAGCATGATTAAGTTTAAATTATAGAATAGTCTATAAAATTTTGAAATGGCTTTACTTACATTCAATGGCTTCAAACACGAAAACAGTCAAAAGGATTGCGAATAAAGTCTTCATATTTTTATCGATTTTTAAAACCTTTTCAATACAAGTAATAAGTTTTTGGTATGAATTGTGTGTTTCAGTAACTCTTATATCAATT
Organism: Ceratozetes gracilis; assembly: GCA_034694965.1. Lineage (NCBI taxonomy): Eukaryota > Metazoa > Arthropoda > Arachnida > Sarcoptiformes > Ceratozetidae > Ceratozetes > Ceratozetes gracilis. The sequence goes on from JAQIWF010000578.1 coordinate 8,318, forward strand.
TTTTTGTTTGTGCTGTGACTTTGAATTCGAGGTCTATTTATACCTGAAGAGTGTTCAGGACTTAATTCAAATGTCATAACAATTTTGATGACATTTTTTCCGCTGAATTACTGGAAATAAGTCACAAATTATTGATTACAGAATAGTATTCAAACGAATATTTTTTTTAAGCAAAATATGATTTATTTCATTAATAGACAATTCATATGATAGTTTGAGAAAGTAATCGAGTGAGTCATCAATGTGAAATAGATAATAATGACCAGGATAGAAATAATAAAACTCTAGAATTCAAAAGATAATCAATGTTCTTTTTTAATAAAATTTAAAGAGAATGGAGAAGAAATTTTTTATTGATAAAATGTCCCTCCATATTAAAAGCCAGAACAATTCTAGAGCGAGGGAATTTATCTTTTTTAAGAATTCTGGGTGAGATTTTTGCTGGATCATCTTTGTCATTCATGGACATTATAAACATCCATAGAACTTGTTTTATAAAAAATATACTTTTATGAAAGCTCCTTGGTATTTTTAGCAGTTTTAATTTAAAATTAGAACTCAATTGACCTTGGTCATCTTATAAAAGGTTACTCGGAATCGGCGTACAATCAAACTGTTTATTTATGCCACAGAAAAGCTGTTATCAAATGAATTAATCAATTCTTCAAATAAACACTTTATTCTTAAAAAGTATTTCATTACTATTTTGGGAATTAACTAGAATTTGATTAATAAATGATCATTTAATTTAAAAAAATTCTATGAATTACATTGTTTTTAATATAGAAGAAAGTACATTGGAAAATTTGCCTAAAATGCCAAGAATATATCAGCGAAATTCTTAAGGAGGTTAAAATTAAAAATATATAGGAATTAATGCATAGTTATTATTTAAATGAGATAAAAATAGACCTCAACCCATTATTTATTGCTCGGCTCAATTTTAAGAGGAAAGGCTACCAGCTGCCTCGGTAGCGCAGTAGGTAGCGCGTAAGTCTCATAATCTTAAGGTCGTGAGTTCGATCCTCACCCGGGGCACTACCTTTTTTGTACTTTTTTATTTTAATTTACCCTTTTTATTTAACTTTTAATTGTTTTCAGCCAAGTTATTTATTAAATATTTAAAAGATATCTATGTATTTCTTCTGTTTCTGGAAAGACCACCAATATTGAGGAAACTTCTTGCAAACTCTTTAAACACTTCAATTCTGTCCTTATTGTTTTTGTCAATTTCTGCCTGAGTGAGTGGTCGCCCCCTCATCGGCCTATAGTGATAGTAGTATTCATATCCATGCAAATGATGATTGTTATGGTAGTCGTAGTGGTGATAATCGTGAAGATGTGAACTCTTTTTGTCTGTAAAGTCAAACGTCAGCGCATTTTTGTCATCAGTTGACGTCTTTTGAATGACAACATCGGGTGAACTAAATTCCAGTTTTGTCTCTGTTTTGGGCACTGAACTAAACTCATGGATCTCAGTCTTAACTACCTGTCCGGATGATTCGATATGCTCCTGGTGATTCAATTCATCATAACAATCTTGGTCAATAATGAGTCATATAAGATTAACTATTCTCAATTGATTATTCTAGGTCACACTTACGGATAAGCTTTATATTCATCGCAGAACTAATAAGAACAATTAATAATAGGTGTTTTAATAACATGATCATTGATCACTAATGAAACTTAATAAAAATCTATTTTTATAATAATATTTAATTGTTTATCTTTAATTATAAACCATCACAATTAACAATAAATGGACAAAATCATGGTAAAACAGTAACAAATTAACAAGTCTCCTTTTCAGCAAGATATTAAACTAAAAACTGATTGATGAGATGAAAATAATAGAATATTATTAATTGAATTATTCATGTTGTTATCCTTCATCTTTTAATAATGTGATAATAATGTGATGGTTCAGTTTATTACCATCAATGGGCAAATAATTGAATTTTGAAGTTCAAAGTAATTATTTTTGCATTCAATGGGAGTGAAGGGAAAGTCTTGAGAAATGTGTTTACTGTTTATGTCTTTCCTCAAAAGCAAATAACTATTAATTAAAATTAATTTCATGAAAATTTCCAATCAATCTAATCTTTGCTAGTTTAATTCCATATTTACTATTCATTTATTGCCAGATGGGATAAGTTAGTAACTAACACATAGAGACCTTAAAGTATGAGCAAAATAACCTGGAGTTTTAGTTAAACTTGAAGTTAAATTTAGTCAGAGTTAGCCATAGGGGAGGATATCGTTATTCTAAATATTTATCAATAATTAGTTCTCTTTCCTCAGCAGAGGAATTACTTTTGGTTATGACTGAAATGAACTCAACGAAAGTCTAAACAATTTACTGAATGCTATTTAGACATATATTGAGTAATAATCAATGTAGTGAATATTGTGAGGAAGGGGAGGTTTACTCTATTTATGACATGTGGTTTGAGACAGAGATAGAGTCCACTTATTCTTCATAAGAAGTGGTCAGTTATGTGAAGACTGAGTCTATGAATACACTCTATTCTTAAATCAAATTGAAGGACAAATTTGTGCTCAGGTTTTAAATACAATTTCACACAAACTTCTCAATGACTCAAATCTGTATTAAATTAATATATTTAAGCATAGAATTAACTGGATCAATTAATCTTGATGATCAAATCAATTGGAGTTCACTTAACTAAGCACTTGGTTTATAACACGTGATTTTAATTGTGGACAAATAATAATAACCTTGATAAATGTAATGAAGATATACATGTATATAATGATGAATTTTCCACTTTTCATACAGTTTGAAAATGTGAAGGTTTACTCAATTTAACTCAATTTCCCAGTCCTTACATCATTACAATTGTATCATATATTGGGTCAAAATATAGTGGAGAAAGTGAACAATATTTCTATTTTATCTTAGACTTGATATTCAAATCACGCTATCATTTAATTATTCGATTATTAAAATTTCAAATTGAATTCAAACAACAATTGAGTAAAAGCTAAGACTTAGTCAAAGATCAGATACAAGACAAAGAATGGGTGCCCTTTGCTGTTGTTGTTGTTGTTGTGGGACTAAAGTTAAGAAAACTACATCAAAGACCAAGAGACTCAGGGAAATGAGTCCTTTGAGAAGAGCCACTCTTATGAAGAAAACAATGAATGGCAAAGATATCAACCAACAGGTGAATACCAAGTTTATTACTAAAGCACAACAGAAGGAATTGAAGAAATACACCTATGAGTTGGATGTTCTGCTTTCGGGGCCTTACAACCAGTTCTCTATGATTACAGAGAATCTATATCTGACGGGAGTGGGAGGTATTAATGAAGAGAACATTAGAGACCATAACATTAGGCATATCGTGAACGTGACGTACGAACTGCCCGTTTATAGAGTTCCCGGAATGGAATCCATCAAAATTCCGGTGAGAATTGATATGAGTTGTGACTCATTTTAACTGATGTTGACATTAATGACAGGTCGATGACGATGTAGACGAAGATCTCTCAATATATTTCCCGGAAGTGACAGAAAAGATGAGTAAATGGACCAAAAATAATGAGAACACAGTTGTCCACTGTCTGTGCGGCGTATCCCGATCTGTGACTATAGTCTTAGGTAAGCCCTACCCTATACTAAGTTTAAGTATTGATAATTGAATCAATTGACAGCATATTTGATAAAATATGAAAACATGGAATTAAGGGAAGCCTTCCGTTATGTTCAGCAGAAGAGAGACTTCATTCGTCCGAACAATGCTTTCTTCAAACAACTCATTGAGTTTGAGTTAAAGTTATATAATAAGAGTACCACAAAACTGATTGGGGATAAGGAGACTGTAATGCCTGACTTTGGAGCACAATATCCACAGTTTAATGCTATCGCCGGCGGCCGCTCTTCGGACTCAGTTTATAGTGATTCCAAAAGTCTTGGACCCCTTTATGTGAAAACTGAAAATAGTGATGAAAATTAAATCAATTATTCTCTTCGTTTTGTTGCCATCGTTTCGGAAATTAAAATAAAAGTCTGTTTTTCTAGAATTCTTGTATACCTTTAATAAAGACTTATGAGTAGATACCTGTCCTCACATTTACTTCAATACATATCATTACCATGAATAAGGTTAAATACAACATAACTTACCAAGCTTATGTGAATAATTACAGAGTTAATAACAGTTGTTTAACCATGATAATACCTTGATAAAATAATTAATATGTTTGAAGACAGTATCAAAAGTGAAAATTTATTCAAAGAACAGATAATTAATAGATTTACAGACTATTAAATAATTGACACAAAATTAGAACTCAAATCAATTTTGAATTAAAGTCATAATATATAAGTCATGATATAACGGGAAATACTATAAATTGGGGCCCCATTTGATGGGCTTTCAGGGGGCAGTTCCAAACCTCCACTCTCCTCAGGTTTATCTTCTTGTGGCGGTTGATCTTTGAGCACATCTTTCATCAGTTCCTTATAGTCGAAGAGTGTGTTATCTCTGAGTACATTCTGAAACATACGGCACCCGTTGAGGACATTACTCATTGCAAGCCTTTCCGGTTCATCGGTAGTGGAATCCCTGAGTTTGGTCATCATATTATTGAATTTATTCATTTCACCCCCAATCATATCTTGCATTAATTGCCGCAGTCTTTGAGGACGAGTATATTGAGCTAAGGGATCAGGTTGACCAGGTGGCAATCTGACTTCAGGCCATACCCTGCGGTATGGGTATGTCGGCTGTGGGCGGGGAATTCGGAATATGGATGGGAATATTCTGGTAGTAGTGACTGGGGGTCGGAATGGAGAGGGTGATAAGTTAGGAGGGATATTGCTTGATGGAATACAATTAGGAGGTATCACAGGCACAGGTACTTTTTTATAAATTATAGTGACGGGTGGCCTTCGACCTGGTTGTGGTCCTTCTGGTTCTGCATCATTTTCCTCAGGCATGTCTTCATCATCAGGTTGTGGCTCTTCATCTTCTTCGGGTTCTTCCGGTTTGGGTTTCTTCGGCTTATTTTTGGGCTTTCTTTTGGGTTTTGGTGCCTCTGATTCATCATCTTCTGGTTTATAATCAGGATCTTCTTGTGATTCTTCAGGAGTTTCATCTTCGGGATCATTGGGTTTGGGTTTTGGTTTTCCCTTATTTTTGGGTTTCTTAGGCTTGGGCTTAGGTCTAGGCTGTTCTTCCTCCGGCTCTTCGGGTTCTTCTTCCGGATCTTCAGGTTCTTCAGGCTTTTTGGGTTTATTTTTAGGTTTTTTAGGCTTAGACTTTGGCTTTTTGGGCTTTTCCTCTGGACTGTCATCTTCAGGTTCTTCTGGTTTATCCTCTTCAGGAGCATCCTCATCTGGACTATCCTTTGGTTGGCGTTTATTCTTCGGTGGATTCTTTGGCTTTTTCTGTTTAGGTTTGGGCTCAGACTCTTCATCCTCAGGCTCCTCTTCTTCTGGTGGTTCGTCACCTGATTCTTGGGGTTTGGGTCTCTTCGGCTTATTCTTGGGCTTATTTTTTCGTGGATCTACTTTTGGCGGCTCTTCATCTTCAGGTTCTTCCTCTTCTGGTTCCTCTTCGGGCTTCGGTTTGGTCTGCGATTGCGGTTTCGGTTTTTTATTATTTTTAGGTTTGGGCGGATATTCCGGCTCATCCTCTTCGGGTTGCTCTTCAGGCTGTTCTTCATCTGGTTTATCATCTTTTGGTTTCTTATCTTTATTTTTAGGTTTTGGCTTCGGTTTGGGTTTTTGGTTATCACCATCTTCTGGCTGTTCAGGTTTATCCTCATCCTTTGGCTCATCCTCTATGGGTTCTTCACTATCATCTTCTGGTTTGTTGTCATCTTTCGGTTTCTTCGGTTTGGGTTTATTTTTAGGCTTTTCCTTAGGTTTGGGTCTCTCACGCGTTGGTTCTTCTAATTCTGGTTCTTCTTCATCAGGATTTGGTTCATTTTCAGGTTTGTCCTCTTCTGGCTTATCCTCCTCAGGCTTATTATCTTTCGGTTTATTCTTAGGCTTTTTGGGATCTTTTGGTTCTTTAGGTTCATCTTCAGGATTCTCTGGGGATTCAGGCCAATCCTCCTCGGGTTCTTTTTCTGGTTCTTCCTTGTTGTCATCCTTTGGCTTTTTATCCTTGGGTTTAGGTTTGGGCTTATTCTTCTGCTTATCTTTAGGTTTGTCTTTTGGATTTTTATCTGGGTCCTCTGGCTTTTCATCAGGATTATCTTCTGGCTTATCATCTTCTGGTTTTGGCTCTTCTTCTGGTTTATCTTCGGGATTTTCATCTGGATTTTCTTCTGGTGATTCCGGGTTTTCTTTGTTGTCATCCTTAGGCTTTTTGTCCTTGGGTTTAGGCTTTGGTTTATTCTTGGGCTTTTCCTTAGGCTTATTTTCTGGAAATTCATCAGGGTTCTCTGGTTCTTCTGGCTTATCTTCAGGATTGTCTTCAGGAGATTTTTCTGGTTTTTCATCCTTTGGTTTCTTGTCTTTATTCTTGGGTTTAGGCTTTTGCTTGGGTTTCTGGTCATCTGGTTGTTCAGGTTGATCATCATCCTTTGGCTCATCCTCTTTAGGCTCTTCATTATCATCTTCTGGTTTATTGTCATCTTTTGGTTTCTTGGGTTTGGGCTTATTCTTCGGTTCATTTGGTTTATTTTCAGGACTTTCCTCTGGGTTTTCTGGGTTCTCATCAGGGTTATCTTCAGGCTTGTCATCATCAGGTTTATCTTTTTGATCATCTTTTGGTTTCTTGTCTTTAGGCTTCGGTTTATTCTTGGGCTTCTTCTTTGGCTCCTTCTCAGGCTTTTCAGAATCATCAGGGTTTTCAGGTTCTTCATCAGGCTTATCCTCCTCGGGTTTGTCCTCTTCATTAGGATTCTCCTCCGGCCAGTCTTCAGGCGGTTCTTCATTACTATCATCTTTTGGTTTATTATCCTTTGGTTTGGACTTATTCTTAGGCTTTTTATCCTTCGGTTTATTTTTAGGATCTTTAGGTTCGTCGGGCTTTTCATCCTCTGGTTTGTCGTCCTCTTCAGGAGATTCCTCTTCTGGTTCGTCATCTTTCTTCTTCATATCACTCTTTTTTGGTTTGTTCTTGGGCTTTTCAAATGGTTTTTTAGGCTCACATTTATTGCCAGGCGTGTCCTCAGATTTATCATCTTTGCTTGATTCATTCTCTTGACCTTGATTAATAAAATTTAATTTTAAGAATTTTATCATGTAAACATTAATAATTTAGTTTAGAAGAGCCAAGATCTGATAAATACCTTATTCATTTGAAAGTTTTTAAATAACTGTTTTTAAATCCTTGTTTATCTTAAAATTTACCAAGCTTGGTTAATGAACTAATTTTCAAATAAATTAGTTCATTATTTTCAAGTTCAATAAATTAATCTAGCAAGAAAGTTCAAACAGGATAAGTTTGCCTAATAATTTTAGATATCATTTAGTAGGTAAAGATTAAGTAGAGTGCATGCAAAAACTTGCATGATAACTTACATGAAACCAAAACAAACAGGGCTATGAATAACAAGATAATCGTTAAAGTCTTCATTATTTAATTAGATTTTCATTTACACAGAATCGATGAAAACAATTAAATTAATTAAATAAACATTTGATTTCAATAATAGTGTTGCAAACTATGAGATCAAAATTAATACTGAAAAAGGACTTCACTTTCAAAGGTAGTTATTCTCTAAATGTTTGGCGTCTTATAGTCAGGCATATCATGATATCAGAGTCTTTTAGTTTTTCATTTCATCAGAACTTACTTTAATTAATGATGATTTCAAACACAAAGTATTAGGAAAAAACATATCCGACAATAATATGAAGGCGTTCCACACTTTCACGTTTATGAATAGCCACTGATGAGCAAGGTCGCTCTAGCAATAATAGGCTAGCTTAAAAACTAGTATCTCAAGAGGTATTCCGGTTTTATTAATTAATAAACAAAGATTTGAAACAGTTTTAGATTTTAAAATTGACAGGGTTATATTTAACATGATCTAACATTTTAGCAAGAACATTAGGGAGATTTATACACAACCCCCTTGATCATCTACTTTAAAAAATAGCCTCAACTTTATTATTATGATTTGCATTCATTGAATTCAAGGATGAAATTTAAGTCTCAAACCATCCTATGGTTAGCCCTTCGAAGACATTACCGGAATATAAACTATTTTCATATTTTCATCGCTTATTTTTATCAGGATTTTCCACAAATTCTGTTTATTCATTTTGCTTCAGCAGGGGAATTAAGTAATGTCATTTTATTAGATTGATTATTATTAATCAACATGCTTTGTTTACATGCTAATTTTGTAGTAAAGTCAAATGAAAGTCACCATAATATTTTTTTTATTCAGTCCCAAGTTGGGCTACATAAAAATTAATGATCAAGTCACGTTTTGTGCATTAGGCGTAAGTAAAATTGAGCAGACAGAATTGCAAATGACCTTGACCGTCACAGTGTCATAACTGTTAGGAAATTTACACAAATTCCTAAGATTTGACTCTTTTTCGAAAAATCGATTTTCTAAGAAATATGGTATAAAATGAATGACTGAAAGAATCGATTCTCTAATCATTTGTTTGATTGAATTTCTCGATAATATTCACAAAGAAATACCTTTTTCTGAGAAGAATAAAGGAGTGATAAGCGGGTGATGAGAAAGCAAGGTAATTTACCCTCAACCCCTACAATAACTATGATCATGAACTTGGCATTAAGTCTTGCAATAAGTGATTTGTGTTGAGATGAGAGTGAATTGAATTTATAAAATATTCAGTATTTTCCCAAATTGTATAGAATTCGTGTAATCCGGTATAAAAACAATTTGTAAGAACATATTTTTGGGTTAAAATCTGGAAAATTTCATTCAGAAAAACATATTTTTATTATTGATTACTAATTCTGATAATTAATTTTATCGACTCTAACGACTTAAGTATTTTTGAGTGTATCTGGGTAATTTATATTTTTAGATAGCTAACCTGGAATCTTGAACATTGGCTATTTTAAAAAGTTGGAATTTTTCCCAATGGGTACTTTAAATTCAATTCA
>JAQIWF010000579.1:0-17395 GCA_034694965.1 Ceratozetes gracilis
GTGTGCCATACAATTGCAAATAATTGGCACCAAATTGAAAGTACCGACAATTTGTTGACATTTGGGACATTTGATGGTCTTGTCATTGTGATGGGCACTCCTTAAGGCTTCTTTCATCCATTTTTGTGGTTCAATGAATAAATTTTTACATATATATCCATTTAGAATGTTAACAAGCAAATGCAAATCATTGAAAAGATGATAATTGCAATTGGGTTGAGAGCACAGGTATTTGTTTTGAACATACATTTTACGCTTATTTTCAACATAAGCTCTTCTCTCAAAATAGGTGTCAATACTAGACTTATAAAATTGGTTGAAGAGAATGGTTTCCAACAAATGTCTTCTCAATAATCTGTTATTGGGATCCAAAGTGTATGCCATCATTTCGTAGAGTTGGAGCTGTCGTTTGAATCCATGGTTAGGATTAATGAAATATCGTTTGCTTTCCACATATTCTATGGCTGTTTTGAATGACATCCGATATTTATTCATGAGATAAGCGATGACAATGGTTGCACTTCGGGATATCCCTGCCATACAGTGCACCAAAACTGGTCTATTAGTCATCTGTGCAAAAGCCAGGATCTGATTAGTCTCCTGGAAGTATGACAAGAGGTCTTGATTTGGACTGTCGTATGCCATCACTCGATGGTAATCAATGTTATAGTGTTTGGCATTATTTGTCACTTTCATGTGAATCACTGACAGAACTACTTTTATGTCATATTTTTTGATATTTTGTTGTGATTCCATGGCTTCAATGCTTCCCAAAAAGAGGTTCTCTTCAATTTGGTTCATCCATTCATTTGGTTCTTCACATTCAGGCATTGGTTCAATCATTGATTCGGTACCCGTCATTATTTTTCACCCTTTCCTAAGACTGTCCCAAACTGTAGACTTATATAAAATCTTGAAATTTATCGGTAAATGACTGGACGTATGGTTTGAATGAGCGAGAGTTTAGATTCAGGATAACTTTGATATGAGTGCGAGAGATATGACATTCATTCAGAATTCTATTTCAAACCTTGTTTTGTCTCAAAAACAGTTGATTTATATTTTATTTCGACCCTATTTTGCCATAGAGTTTAAACTGCAGATCAGATCCACTTTATTATAAATCAAAACTTTATCTTAAATCTTACCGAATGTTAAGACTTATATTTAAACAAATCTATTATCTTATGTGGAAGTATTGGATCGTTAGACTCAAGCACTGGCCCACAACTATCTTCGAGATATTCGGCCCTCTATTCCTATCTCTTCTCGTGGCATACTTTTACTCGCAGTCTGCTTACAACAAAGACAATAAGAAGTGGAAGGGACCGGTCTTTAACACCGAACCCATTATGAATATGGAGCTCTCGAATAATACCGTCAATTTCACGCAATACCTACACTACACTCCGAATAACAGCCAAACCTATGACATAATGCAACGGATCCAAGCCTTCCATCCAGGAAATCTGAGCGCTTTTATGACTGATCCCATCGGAAGTCTACAAATCGGCGGAATATTCATTCAGGACCACCAAAATGAGACCGCCTTAAGGCGATACCTTCGGGAACTGATCACCGAAAACATCACTTACACACCATTCGTCTCCGGATTAGTGTTCGGTAAAGATATAAAGAACAATCAGCCCCTTCCGCTTAATCTCAACTATGCCATTCTCACCAATGGTTTCCGTCCCACACATGTAAACAAGATGTTTGGGCGCAAACTTACCGCCGGTCCTGACTTTGGTATCGAAGCCTATCCTCTTATGTTTTGCAAAATCCAAAGTCTTGTTAGCGAAGCCTATTTGTCGAAACTGACGGAACAGTACAATAGGACCCGAGACAACACCTCTACTGTCAATGCCTTCAAATACCCGTATCCGCAGTATAGAGACAATGGCGACGAGTTCTTTCAAATATCCATTCAAGAACTGATTGGAAGTTGTGTTATATTGGGATATATAGTGACCTGTCCTTTGATTGTCAAACGAATCACTGACGAGAAGGCCATAAAAGCTAAAGAACTGCTCCGAATGATAGGAATGTCTGATTGGGTGTTCTGGTCGTCTCACTTCATCTCATTCTTCACAATAATGTTATTCCATAACATCTGCTTTATTATCATTTTCTACATTGGATTTGGAGGCGAACCTATTTATCATTATATGCATCCGACTCTCTTCTTCACAATACTTACCATTTATGACATTCAGAACATACTGTACTGTATGCTAATCACAACTATCTTCAACGAACCAATCATTGCAGTGGTGGTAACAGTAGTGCTATACCTGACCACATTCAGTGTACCCATAGGTCTCACACATCCTGCCCTTCACGTCAATATGGATATCGTCGACACAAACATTTATCGACTCTTGTCTTGCATTTTACCCAATTTGGGAATAGTTTGGAGTCTGGCCATCGGTGGACAGTACGAAGTCCATTCACTGAAATTGGGGTGGGGTGACATATTCGATGAACGAGGGGTTTATGGAAACCTGTCCTTTGGAGTGGCACTTCTAGCAATGTTGGCCTCAAGTATAACATATGGTTTCCTCATTTGGTATGTAGACGCTGTCTGGCCTTTCCAGTACGGTGTACCTAAAAAGATATACTTTCCGTGTCAGCCCTCCTATTACTGTCCTAAAGAAAAAGTACGAAAAGTCGAGTCAATCAAAGAGGGTCCTAACTTTGAGGCCGAACCCAAAGGTTTTAAAGCCGTTCTTAAGATCAAAAATATCATAAAACTGTTCGGCAGTTGTCGTAATGTCAAGAAAGCTGTCGATGATGTGTCGCTCAATATATTTAAGGGACAGATATTTGCCCTTTTGGGACATAACGGGGCCGGGAAGTCAACCTTAATGAATATGATCACTGGCATATACCCGCCCACTGAGGGGTCGATTATGATTAACGGCTACTCTGTTATCACAAATACAAACAAAGCCCGAAAGAGCATCGGTTTGTGTCCACAGGTTTGATATCACAATCAGTTATTTGAATGCCTTAACCACTGATTGTCTTCTTAGGATAACATCATTTTTGAAGAGTTGACTGTTAAACAACATCTGAAACTTTACGCCGCTTTGAAGGACTTCCCGACGAATGCAATTGCAAAGGAAGTGCAGTCCGTCATAACACAGTTACGTCTTGATAAAAAGACCAATGATTTGGCCATCGAATTGTCTGGTGGTATGAAACGACGTCTTCAGTTGGGAATAGCAATGATCGGCGGCACAAAAGTACTGATTCTCGACGAACCGACCTCTGGTTTAGATCCCGAAGCGCGTCGTTGTATTTGGGATGTCTTACAGAACTTAAGAGAAAAGACGACAATTGTTTTGACCACACATTACATGGAAGAGGCGGACGTATGTGTTATCTCTTTGTTACGGTTTTACTCAAAGTTTTGTCACTTCTTTAGGCAATCGCTGACAGAATCGCAATAATGTCTGCGGGAAGAGTCAAATGTTGTGGTTCTCCGATGTTCTTAAAGAAACGCTTTGGAGGCGGATATCACCTGAGAATAGCGAAAGCAAAAGGTTTTGACCGAAAGAAAATGGAGACTATATTACGACAATACTTACCCGAAACTGAGATGGAGATGGATATCGGCACTGAAATAGTCTTCTCTTTGCAAAGAAAGCCAGAAATCAATAAACCGAAACCAGAAAGTACTGAAAAACAGACCAAAGTATTACCCGAACTCTTCACTCGACTGGAAAAAGAGAAGAAAGAGCTAAACATTGATACTTATGGCGTCTCTTTGACTTCATTAGAAGAGGTGTTCATCAATGTGTTGGCCGATGAAGAGGAGAAAGAAAAGCCGACAAACATTACATTCAAAGCTAATCCAAATCTGAGAGCGACTGGAATGGAGTTATTCCGTAAACAGATCTATGGACTCATTATGAAAAGAATTCACTTCGCAAAAAGGTTTTGGCCAATGCTTATCTTCCAGATAGCTCTCCCGGCCCTCCTCTTTATGGTTATCCTTATAGTTGACTACCAAATGAGAAATATATTCATTAATTTCTCAAAGAATCTGACCCTTGATTTGAAGTCCCTCTACGGAAAGACCAATGGCTTCATTCACTATAAAAATGACGAGTGGATGTCCTTTGCAAAGAAGAACTACTCCTTTGCCGGCAAATATCACGGAATGAATACCACAGTTTTAGGCCCTAAAGAAGACCCAAACAAGTGGGCGATCCGTCATTCGAGTCCTGTGGAGACATACGTCAGAAAATACATTTTGGGCGGAGGTATAGACAAGACTGAAGACAAGAAAATGATTATCGAGTCGTGGTATAGCAATGAGGCCTCACATTCCCTTCCGATGTCCATTAATATAATGTATGAGTCACTCATTACATACTTTATACCAGAGCTGACGCCTAAACAGGTGAAGATTACTGTCCACAACAGACCCATTGGAATGAGTGAAGACCTGTTGACCTTTGCGGCTGTCATCTTCAGTTATGCCGTCACTTGTCTTCTTCTGACCCCAATAACAGTTCCATTTCTGGGCGCGTCATTCGTCTTATTTCCAATTCAAGAGCGGATAACAAAAGCAAAACTCTTGCAACTCATGACTGGTTTGTCTCCACTGACATTCTGGTTATGTAACTTCTTCTTCGATCTGTTCACTCATATCTTAGCCGTTATCGTCATTTTCTTTGTTTTCTCTCAATTTGATTACAATAACACATATTTCGGTCAAACAAATACAGCCGTCGGTCTCTTTTTTATGCTATTCTTCTTCGGTGTGGCCTCAATACCAGCAGCCTATTGTTTTTCATTCGTCTTTAAGAAGTCATCGACAGGTTATGCCATTTTGGTTATGATATACCTATTCTTTGGACTCATATTTAACTTAATAATGAGTTTCTTCGACATTTACATCAACGTTAGGGCCCAACAAATAATACCGAATTGGATTTACCACTCATTGCTGGCTATACTTCGTTTCTTTCCAGTCTTTTCCATGTGCTTTGGTATTCAAAAGTTGTACAGGGTGGGTGCCTTTGCCGAACAGTGCCGTACATGGAAAGTACGTCAGGAATGGGATCTCATTTGCAGAAGTACTCAAAACAAGACAGACTTCTTCTTTGGCTGTTGCAAAGAGAAATGTGAGGCCACAGACGAGTGCTATGAAAGTCAGAGTCCATTCAAATTTAATAGCTATGGAATTGCACCGGAGTTCATATATTTGTTGGTCGACGGCATTGCCTTTATTTTCCTCCTTTACCTCATAGAAAGTATTCTCTCTTTTCTTAACTTTGTTTGAATTTTCACTAATTCTTGTTTTTCAGTCAATTTCTTCAAAATCCTCAATCGGAAGGAAAGGGGTCAAAAGAAGGGCGATAAGTCGGTCAAAGACTCTGATGTGACCGAAGAAGAGGAACGGATTCAAGCATTGATATCAAAGAAAGCTATGAGTTCTGAGGCTCTTGTCGTCTATAAGTTGACAAAACATTTCAAGAATATGACGGCTGTCGACGGCCTCACATTTGGTGTACACAAAGAGGAATGTTTCGGACTTTTAGGAGTAAACGGAGCCGGAAAGACGACCACATTTTCTATGCTGACCGGAGACCTGAATCCGAGCGACGGAAACGCTTATATCGAGAAATACCAACTCATGAATAATTTGAGTGAATTCTCAAAACTAATCGGATTCTGTCCTCAATTCGACCCATTGCTCGACAAATTGACTGCAAGGGAAATGCTTTACCTCTTCGGCAGACTTCGTGGGGTTCGGTCGTCGCTTATCAAGACTGAAGTGGAGAATCTGATTCATATGGTAAACCTGGAGAAACACGCCCACAGAATCACTGAGAACTATAGCGGAGGTAATAAACGAAAGCTATCGCTGGCGTTGGCCATCATTGGTAACCCGCCCGTCATTTTTCTGGACGAACCCACAGCTGGTGTCGACCCGTTTGCGCGCAGAAAGATTTGGGCGACTCTTGACATCGTGAGTAAGACATATAAGTCGGCATTCATTCTGACTTCACATTCGATGGAAGAGTCGGAAGCACTTTGTGGTCGGATCGCAATTATGGTCAACGGAAAGTTCACGTGTTTGGGCTCAACACAACACTTGCGAAAAAAGTACGGCCAGGGATTCACTCTCGACATCAAACTCAAACAGGACTTACTCGTTGATCCTCACTATAAGAGAAATATCGAGAAATATGTTGAAAAGAAGTTTCCGTCGTCTCAACTGAAGGACAGCCACCAAATAGTACTTCACTATCAAATAACTGACTCATCGACGATGTGGTCATACATTTTCGATGTCATGGAAACCGCAAAACGAAAACTAAATATCGAAGACTATAACGTTTCCGACACTTCTTTGGAACAAATATTTCTTTCATTTGCTTTAACTCAATATAAAAAGTGATTTTTCGCTTCAAATATAATATTTTCCTTATTTTTACTCAACTTTTATGTTATTTTTGAATATCTTTTAATTAATAAAATTATAAACATTTAATTCATTTATTTTAATTCGCATTTAATTAGACTTAAGTAACGACTCATTACTATTAATTGAGTGAAGGAATAGACTTTTTAATAGCTTTACAATCGTTTATAAGATCAAACCCAACAAAAATTAGGGATTTTATTGATTGGAATGAGCTTGGTTATTTTATCCAAATGATCGCTTGAATATTGATTATTCAAACAAAGAGTCATATAATTGATTTTTTTGCTCAGTTCTCTGTAGAAATAATATGTATGTTTGACCCAGTCGAATTTAACTAATGATCTGACTTCCAACTCGACAATAGCCCACGACTTCATTGATTTAAATTCTTGAGTGAAGACCTCAACCAAAGGGAAATATATGTGGAAATCAAATACTACTAAATATTGAATATTCTTGCAATTGTGCGAAACTTTTGTTAACAAATCAACAGTTCTTATATCCGATTGCGGTTTATTGATGGCAAGGGTTGAACCCAATCGGCAATTCATCTGAACGTTGCTTCGTTTACAATACTCAATACACTCGTGAAGAGTGCGACCGACCACCAAATGTGTCATTCCTTTCAGATGGTAGTCAACAGTCTCTGAGAACTGTTGCGATACTTCTTTCAGTGCCATCAGGTCTTCAAAATCCAAATATTGGCACAAATGGAGTCTCACATCAAAATTGAATTCAAAGACATTCTCTTCACTTATTTTGTTCTCCATTTTAATCGCACTTCAAATTGAATTTTGAAAATTTCTTAAAATTTAAAAGTAACTCATTTTTACATTTCAAGAATCAATTGTGAAATACAATAAACTGAACAATAATTATGGACAGTGCTACTTAAAAAGAAAGAGGGTTTAAAATATGTAGCTTGTAATTTATGCTGGTCATCAAGTAAATCTTGCAGTAACTAGCATTTTAACTCACAAAGTTCAGGTTCATAGTATACTTAACGTGGAGAGATATGTACTTTCATATGTACCCAACGCAGCTAAGGTTAAAACAATTGTATTTGATTACGTGTTTCTAGCTAAAAAAGTATAAACATGTGACAACATTGGCACTAAAATTCGTTTGTTTAAGATTAAAACTTTGACTAAATATTGTAATAATGAAAGCAATTGCATTTTGTGTCGTATTATTAATTTTATTAATTTCACCATTTTATGCTGACCAATCAATGGTGGATTAGCTTGCAAAAGAAGGTAATTAAATATAAAAATGTTTCAATGTATTTACCTTGTAGATAATAAAAACAGATCCAAGAATCGAGGCTGAAATTGAAAAAGTTGCCCAAGGTAGTTATAGTGAATCACGAGATGAAGTTGCTGGTCAGTTCTTGCAAGATATTTCTTTATTGTATGATAAATCACTATTGATTTTCGACACCCTTGCTAAAACCAATAAGCAAGATCTGATTATGGGGTTAAAAAAAATGTGTTGACCCTGCTTGAGAAATCAAAACCAAGCAAATTATTCAGTGAACCCAAATTTAAAGTATCTAAAGTTTCCCACCACAACTATGAAATATTCATTCAAACTCTACAAGATAGTTTTACTGCGGTTCTAAATAAAGCTCAAGGGAAGCCTTACACTGTGGTGACCAAGCAAGATATTATGAACAGCTATTTCCAAGTGTTTCATACCTTAATGACAGCTCTGGAGGAGACGGAGAAGAAGGACAGGAATGCAGCGAAATTGAGAGCGAAGGAAACTTCCAACATAATGAACAAATTATTGACCGAGGCAAAAAAGTTCAAACTGTCACAGTTTATGGAAAACAGCTTCTTAAATTATATGTAGTAATGTTACGAAAAATTGTTACTTGGTGGAACCATTATTCGAAAATCTAAATAATGCTTTTTTTCTCATTTAGAAAATTTAAAGTATTATGGTAATTTTTCTCAAATTATTCTTTCTTTTACCTACTATATAGCTAATAAAAATCCCAAGGTGTTATTAAAACTGTTTTATTAATCATAAAGCTACTTTTTATTCATAAAAATGGTAAGTATTCATAAACAATGTACTTGAACATGGTAATTCTAAGGTGTAGAATAAATTTAAATAAATGTAATCAGGGAATCATCCGGGTGGGAAAGGGTGTTAAAATATTGTAGTGTATTTCTACAGCTACATCTCACTTACCTGATCCGACCGACACCGAGAAGCGGACACCAGATGAAGAACTCATCCCTATCAATAATTCTTATTATATCAAATACCCAAGGCCTTATATTTATTCACATTTATTTACATTTATTATTATATTAATCTTATTATATTTATTTATACTTACCTTTGTTTTATTCAATTATTCTTATGTAAGACTTAATCATTTTATAAGCCTTAAGGCATATCAGTTCATTAACACTTATTTTAATCTTATTATTCTTATTATTCTTTATATTAAATTCCTAACTTTTTATATATTAACTTATGTAACAAATATCAGTAACTTTAATGTACTCTATGTTTACGTTTATATGAACCAGTATTGCTATACTTAGCTATAGTGTCATTTATACGAATAATCCTGTACTTACCTTCCAACGTGTCTATGTTTAATTTGATGTTACTTTATAGTGTTTTTCTTGACGCATTTTGTGCCTAACCAATGCCTACTTTAGCCCTACCCTAGCCTGAGCAGCCGCTCTTCAGTCGAGGACCGAAAGAGCTGCAGCTCAGACAAGAAATCTTCACTTAATTCCTGGCTCTCGAATAGATCAGTCGCTCCTCAATTTTAGAGCTGAGTTGAGCTCCCACTTCCGGCTCCTGTAGCCGAGGCCCCAACTCGATGAGTTGGCGGCTAGTGGACAACATGCGTCAGGCCAGTCTCTCGTTTTAATTGTCATATTTTATGTTATATTTTACTTTTATTTGGTGACGGATTTCATATTTAATTTAATAAAGTTTTGCAAAACAATCCGATTGAGATCTTCTTTGCTGAGACATTCCATGCCTCAGCCTTTATATTAATCTATTCCCCCAGTACTTGGTCTTCTTTGGTAACGCTTATGGTCATCTCAACTACCGCTCAATACCTTACCATGGACACCGTTTGGCAAACCTTACCAATCTTCAGATTATGGACGCATCCGCCTCTGGTCTTCGATTACAGTGGATGTCGCCCGTGGTGGTCGTCTTCCCTTACCGGAACACCACATAATTTATGGTGGCAGCGGTGGGATGGTTCCACCTCTGACCAGTGCCCGACCTCATCAACATTTGATGGATTATCCGCTCTCACACCAATAGCCGACTTCACACCATTAACGGGATGGTTCCACCTCTGACCAGTGCCCAACCTCAACAACATTAATTGGGTGATCCCGCTCTCTGATCTGTGGCCGAATTCAATCAACTTACATTTCATTATTTGAATGATTAATGTTCACTGACTTGTTTAAATCTACAACAAGCTTACAGAATTCAACTGCTCTTTTGATCACATCACCGAATTGATGGTATACACATCCACACTTCAGTTGCTGACCGGAATTCTTTGACTAAAACTTCATAACGCACTTTTGCCATAGACTACGGAAGTAGTCTATTTTAAAGTTTTGCTTTTAAGCAACTGTGTCCGTCAGGACCGTGCGTTCTACTAATTCCACAATTGTGGTCTGGAAGTAATACTTCCAATGCGGGTCTGAATCCCCGTCACAGATTCATAGGAAATGAAATTGTAGTCAAAGAAGAAACAAGCACCGAAAACTCGAACTTCCACATCTCCACGTCATCACGCTGATCTGTTAATCATATTCCCGAAATGAAATGGGACAGGATCAAAACTGAGCGAAACAGTCTTTCAGTTCATAGAAGTGGACAAACTTCCACGTCAAAGACAATACTTCGTTCGGTTGTAAAAGGATTTAACCTATCTAAGACCGACACTTCAAAAAGACAATCAGCTCTTTAGAGCTTTTCCAGATCAGTGGTTGACAAAAAGATTAGCCGAAACTCAAGTCAAGATCACCACAAAGACTCTCGACAAACGCCCGATTAAAGTCATCATTTCAAAGAGGTCACCAACAAATTGCGACCGACACGACATGTCAGTATAACAAACCATTTCAACAAAACATCTAGGTGATTTAAACAAGAGGAGACAATCAGGACAAAGACTCCAGTCGATCACCCGAAACTACGAGATTACAGACCATACAACTCGTGAGATACGACTGTCGCAAAACGTTTTCCAAGACTTGAAAGTAAATCGCGAATAATATAAATCAGCTCAACGTTTACATATTGTCCTGGTGCGAGTTGATTACAAGAGGAATATCACAAAATATAGCGGAAATACAAAAATCCTAAAATATTCCTCGAAGTAATAGCCAACGTTTATGGGAAACTGTTCACTACTTCGACGGGATAAAGTTAATTCCAGATTACTCTAGGACCAGTCATCATTCAAAAGTTACAGCAGATAAACGTAGACAATTGATACTGAAAAGACCAGATAAAACGAAAAATCGTTTAAATATTCCCGATAATAGAAGCGGAAACGTTAAAACTTCCACTTCGCCACGTCAACCTTTAAAGAAGTGGACAAACATTTAGATATATATTCATACAAAGAATAAATATCGTTCGATGGAAAGCTTAATTTTCAAATCAAAACAAAGCGATCAGAAACAACTCTTCAGAGCCCATCCGAATCCATGATCTATTCAATGAAAGTGGACACGCCATCGAACAATACATCTATTATGGGCTGGTTAATTGATAAAGACCATCAAATAAAAATCAAACAAAATTCTGATGTTCCTGATAAAAGAAGTGGATTCGCTGCAAATCCTCCACGTCTACAACGTTCAGTGGCAGTTGAATGGCAGTTAAAAAAAAGGAATTCTTCACGTAACAAACAGTCGCTAATTATACACCACATAAATGGAACACCAAGACTCTAAGCAACGAGCGATCAACAATTCAATAGCGACAATTTTGTCTGAAATAAAACCGACCAGCTTGAACAAATGAGATATATTGCTGATGTACAAGGAATTACTGATAAAATGAGGAAACACATACCAATGATGTAAAGGAAATAAGCGTGAGAAGTCCATCGAAGCCCCATTTACTAAAATTGACTTGGTGCACAATCGCCTAAATTCCTTCAGAATTTTCAATCACCATGTTATACCTAATATGTAATGGAACAACATCTAAAAGAATACCTCGCTGGAAATTAACGACGCCCGAGAAAAATGGTGAACAATTTACGGAACATTTTCATAAGAATCCATATATCAAATATCCATCATAACTTTGAACGTCAAAAATGCACGATCGCCTAAATTTAAATTAAATCTAATTAAACAACAATGATTACCGGAAGTCCAAGTCCATATAGAAAAAAATCGGCTCGCTGGAAATTCGAAACACCCGAGAAAAAATGGTGGACAACTTTCGCAATTTTTTCATACAATTCACATATAGGAATTACATTATAGAATTCTTGTATACATTAAAATGTTGATAATTCACGATCGCCTAATTTTATTTGGAAATTTTGTTCACCATGTTGGAGCTGATATACAAGGGAATAGAATTATAAAAAATCTTCTCGCTGGAAATTCCTAATTCACGAGCAAATTAAAGAACAATATTTATAATCGAATTTGATTATACATATACAAGACCTGATATGACCCACTGGATTTAAACACCTGTTATGCACGATCGCCTAAATGGATTTTCGAAAAAAATATATCATCTGAACCAGAGAATGTTCCTGATATCTCACACAAAGATTTGCTCGCTGGAATTATCTAGTTCATCGAACAAAGCTATAAAAGTTTGGAACCGGTCTCGAATATTCTATTCAACAATAAAAATAATTCCACAACTTATACAATCGAACGTTTGATGTCACTACTAACAATATGCCATAAAAGCTATAACAATTCTTGCGCATTGTCTATTTGACGTTTAGTTGTGACACTATTTGTTGATAAACAAATCAATGTTTTCTTTATTTAATAAGTGATCACATTAAATAATGGTTGAATAACAAAGAATAGATTATACTAAGTTATACTATAATGAGTTCTTCAGTACATAGACATTCATATGGTATATTGGACACACACACACCCGATTATTGAAATAGATTTCAAGTTATCGAAATGCCATGCTAGATCACCCAGAAAGGACGCTACAAATAATGCAAGAACTACAAAATGCACGAAATACCGTGAATTGATCGAACAGATCTTGTCATCGATGGACCAACTCAGAACAATTGAAGAAACCGAAATCCCGGATTTGGTACTATTAATCCAAAGGATGACCGAGCTTCAACGCCGATTCAGAAGAATAATGAGACCACCACCGATTATGAACTTTGAAGATGATTTGACAGGTCACTCTTTAAATTGTGTGGAATGCATCCAACGTCATATACAACGTAGAGAAATGATTACAAACGGAAACATTGGAACCAGAAAAATAAATCTAAAAGGACTATACGCAAGAATGAAAAATCAAATATGGGCCATGACAAATTTGACACAAAGAATAGATACTGATTCGATAATCGCCGAACGTTTTACAACTGTGGATTCCATGGAACCAGAAGAATAGATATTTTACACAAGATTATGCTGATAGAAAAGGACTCAAAATAATTTTATTCTAATATGTTCATTCAACTGATAGACCAAAAATTACAAGGAACCGTTAATTTCACGATAATACAACCGGAAACAAAACTCAGAATAAAATACAATATCCTGTTTTACTGATTCATCCAAAGACACAAACCGGTTTAATCAACTGACTCTCACTTACTTAAGTGACACGTCCTCAGACTAAACCTACAGTCTTTTATCTAATTTTGTTAACAGTGGTTGTCTACAAAAATGAACAAGCCTCTAAGAAGAAGTATTTCAATGGATAACTTGTTGGTTAATCCGAACGCTCCGATATTTCGAGACCCTCGACGAGATGCTCTTGGAGATGATCAATCTATTCTCGATAGATCAACTATCAACAACTCAACTCAATATCAACCATCGGATTTTGAATCAAACATAGAAGAAGACCCAACTATTGACCAGACAAAACAAAGCCCGAAGTCAACAAGCAAACCAATTCGATCGGAAGTCACTATCCCTCCTTATGATGGTAAAGATGAAAAGATGACAATCGAATATTTCTTCTACTTCTATCAACTAATTGCATCGCTCAATCATTGGACTAATGAAGATTATTATGGTCGACTTTGGACAAATTTAAGAGATGAACCACTGGAATATTGTACATCACTAATGATGAACGGAGTCTCGACATATGATGTTCTCAAAGAAAAATTAATACAACAATTTACACATAAGCAAAACCTATCAAAAGATTACAAAAAAATGATTGAACGTAAATTTAAAAAGACCGAACCATTGAGTAAGTACTTCAGAGAAAAGGAAGGTTTGATTAAGATAGCGCAGCCAGAACTTCAAATAAACGGAAGGAGAGAATTGATTATTGATAGTATTGGTGGTAAAATAACCTACGAACTCAAAAAAGACGAACGAGGACCAAGACGATTTGAACCAATAGATAAATTGTTAACCGATGCCGAACATTTATATGAACTGTATGGAACACAATCAACTGATAAGTCAACCGTGAAACATGTGAAATTTGACGATGGACACTCGAAAACATCAAAAAACCCCAGAGATTATATCAATACTGAGAAGAGCCGAAACAACCAAGGACAGATACAAGCAACCAGTTTATTTTACACTCATGAGACAAAAGAGAAAAATGTCATCACACGATCATCAACTATGAAAGACAACCCACACTTATCAAACAACGGAATCGAATACCCAATTCAAATTGGTGCCAAAATAATTAATTTGAAATTTGATAGTGGATCTAACATTTCAATGGTCAACCCATTATTTTCTGAACAAATGGGATTCATAGTAACCGAGAACAAACCAAAGGAAATCCAGATGATTAATGGACAAATAATCAAATTAGAAAAATGTGTAACAATACCGATTGCGTATAATTCAATACAAATATGGCAAACATTTTATTTGCTTCATAATCTGCCTGTCCAAGCACTACTTGGAATGGACTTCTATAATAGAATCCAAGGAATTAAAAAGGAAAAACAATCCACTGAATGCAGACCACAACAATATAATGCCGAACGAGACAAATTTCATAACGCATATCTTACAAACGAAACTTATGTAAATATTTCTCCAAAACATCGGATAAAGAATTCTGATATAATTCAACGCCAAAAAGCTGACCCATGGATCAACTATGTGATCAGAAAATTAGAAGAAAACAAATATAAGCCTCCAGAAACCTATTTAATTCAAAACGACATTCTCTACAGAGAAGTTATTGATGATCAAGGAAAAGTCCGTAAACTAATTTGTTTACCAAAAAGCCTACGCAAAGGAGTCGTTGATGAATTAAAGACAGATATGACATCCGACACTCAAGGAATAAAGAATATTCTAAACAAAATAAGACAGAAATTTTATTTTCCATTTATGGAGAAGAGTGTCTACCAATACTTACGAAAAAACTCCCCAGATAAGTCGTAATTTTATCTGAAAAGAGAATAATTCTATGTTTACTTATCTACTTATCTATGCTTTCTGTTATGTTTAAGAAGATTCCATAGTTCATGCCTTCTTATTCTAACTATACTTCCTGTTATGTTTAAGAAGATTCCATAGTTCATGCCTTCTTATTCTAACTATTCTTTCTATTATGTTTAAGAAGATTCCATAGTTCATGCCTTTTTATTCTAACTATTCTTACTGTTATGTTTAGAAGATACCATAGTTCATGTCTTCTTATTCTCAATATACTAACTGTTATGTTTATCTCGTTATTTTTCACTTTTTGTTTTTATTTCAATTTATTATTTTACTAACGTTTTATTATTCCTTTCTTAATTTATTCGTTATTTTAAAAAATAAGGAAATGCTAGCTAAAGAATAAAATAGCGATTGTTGGTATGAATTTACTGGCCAGGAATTCATACCAATAGAAAAGATTATATTAAGCCATAGAAAGAAACACAAGACAAACATTTTATTAATCTACTTTTAATTTTATTTTAATTTTTATTTTTGTTTTAATTTCCCTTTCAATTATTTTCTTATTTTGTTATTTAATTATTTCAAACAATGTTGACTTTATAATTATATTTACTTAAGCTAATTTAATTATTTCAAATTATTACAATCAATTACTCATTATTTTCATTTGTTTTCTAAAATAATTATAAAATAATTTAAAAACTACAAAAAAAAAATGAAAGAACAAAGAAATGAAACCTGATAAAAAGATCTCTTCAAATAAATCGGATGAACAATTAAAAGGAATATGACCGGATCTAAATTGGACTGATCACCTTGTTTATATTTACGTCTATTCGACAAGAAAAGGACATTATATTGATAGTTGATATATGCTACTACTATTACCGGTGAAGGAGATACCTGAAAAGGAGATGAAATTTAGAATTGATGGAACAATTCTTGTTTTTGAAGAGGAGGATAAAAGATGTAGTGTATCTATACAGCTACATCTCATTTCCTGCTAATCCGACATGAACGATAACATGTTAGAGATCTTGACTATCATTTGCTTACATTTCGTTATTATTATGTAATACTTACGCAACACTTATTATATGTTTTATTATATAACTTCTATTTGAACCTATATATCTTCATGTACTCTATGTATCTCTTTATTTAATCTAAGTTTATTATCCTAAGCTATAGATCTAAATAAGCGTAAAGTACTGTACTTTTTGTATCGAAACTTCCAGCATCATCGAGTTGCACTCGAGAGGTGTAATATTTGACGCATTTTGTGCACCACCAATCCTATGTTTAGCCCTACCCTAGCCTGAGCAGCCGCTCTTCAGTCGAAGACCGAAAGAGCTGCAGCTCAGACAAGAAAAGTACACTTAGTTCTTGACTCTTGAAAAGACCAGTCGCTCCTCGCTCTTTAAGAGCTGAGTTGAGTTCCCACTTCCGGCTCCTGCAGCCGAGGCCCCAACTTGATGAGTTGGCGGCTAGTGGACAACATGCGTCAAGCCAGTCTCTTGTTTTAATTGCTATATTATATGTTATATTTTATACGTATTTGGTGACGGATTTTATATTTAATTAAATAAAGTTTTAAAACTCAATCCTTTGAACTCTTCATTTGCTGAGGCATTTCCATGCCTCAGCCATTACATTAACTTATCCTTCAGACGTTTCCTTCATTGGTCGATCTTAGTCTACAATTCAACTACCGCTCAATACCTTACCATAAACACCGCTTGGCAAACCTTACCATTCAACCGATTATAGACGCATTCACCTCTGGTCTCCGACTACAGTGGATGTAGCCCGTGGTGATCATTTTCCCTCACCGGAACACCATATAATTAATAGTTTAATATAACATGGCCAGATTAATTTAATTAAAGTTTAAATTTTAATTAATTATTTATTTGCAAATGCTATCTAGGTAAACTTTTTTTATGTAAATCTATTCTAGGTAAATCTATTCTAGGTAAATCCATTCTAGGTAAATCCATTCTAGGTAAATCCATTCTAGGTAAATCAAGTGCCACCGGTAACACTGTGAGTTTGGCCTAATAGAAGGCACTCCGAAAAGTTCCGCTAGCATGACGTATTATTTGAAAAGCTATTGACCTTTTATGAAAAATCTTTGAACGC
Organism: Ceratozetes gracilis; assembly: GCA_034694965.1. Lineage (NCBI taxonomy): Eukaryota > Metazoa > Arthropoda > Arachnida > Sarcoptiformes > Ceratozetidae > Ceratozetes > Ceratozetes gracilis. Next base: position 17,221 of record JAQIWF010000579.1, read on the forward strand.
ATTTAAAACGCTGTTCTGTTTAGGATTGTTAGAAGTGGTTGTTTTGTATCGACTCGAGGATTATGAGACTGCCATTTCTCGTTTGGTTTTTATGCGTAAACCATGACAATATATGGAAATTTCAATGTTTCTTTTTGAAATTTAATTTCAACCAACTTTCCATTTATTACAGCAA
>JAQIWF010000580.1:0-17394 GCA_034694965.1 Ceratozetes gracilis
CTTTTCCTTAATTATGAGCCTTTTTTGTTTGGCATTTAATAAACATTGATTTCATTGATTTGATGAACTAATTATAGTTTTGATTAAATATTGATATAATAAAAGCACTGAAAAATTAATAAAATTTGGCCCAAATCTGGATTTATGTAAAAATGATTTATCGAAAGGCAACAAATAATTTGATCTTGTTTAAACAGCGTACTGGAAATTGATTCATTTTTTACTTGTTTAGTGTTACGATAAGCTGTTAAGACGCGATTGACTTATAGTTTTGGAAAAAAAAGTCAAAACGACTTTATATACAGTAATAGTCGATTGAAATATAGGCTCTTTTTGGGCTGAAAATTGAGTTTGAGATCTAAACTGTTGATTATATCGAGTAAATGAGTAATAGTGGCAAAGCTAATGATCGCATTAACATTAAAGCGATGATTATTACCTTTAATTCCATAACGAGATAATAAAAATTTATTACTTAAAGGCATTCACCGTCTAATCAAAGAAAATTAATATTAAAGTTATTCCTATAGTTTTTTGCATAAATTGTTGAATAAATTTAAGTGTTTTGGTTGTGAAACACACAATGAATTGAATGAAACAATAAATACATTTATTTAATTCTTATGATTGGTTGCATAAATCGGAATCAAAATATAATATTTTGTTTGAAGAATAAAGAGATGGCTTAGAATTGAGACTACTTTACGTCAGCTGTGACTTAAAGTGGAGATCGTTTAGGCTCTGAAAGAGGAGAGCAGTGCGAAGAACATGCATTGAAAGCTCGATCACTAGCCATAAGAATAAGGCTCTCCTTCTCTATAAAGTGAGGATCACATCAGAAAGCAGTAGATTTGAAGAAAAACTTATGGCTGATGTGATCATTACCGGTATTACCGAATGCTAGATATGGCACCAGATATTGCAAAAGGCATTCCAATGCATAAATGGCTTATAAGGTTTGAATGGCGAAGAAGGCATTGAAAGGCATCACTAAAAATCTCATTGTATAATGTTTTCATATACTTGTCAGTGGCGTCACTTCACTACTCTTTCACTTGAACCCAGACATGTTTGTGTTTTCCAACTGATCAAGCAAACTTTCCATCAATTTTCAATAGCCATGAGAAATGTGTAAACAAAAGTCATTCTCTTTAGTCACTACTAATTGAAAGTCAATTTTGTAGGACTTTTCCGATAAGGCATTCATGTTATGCAGTGAAGTAAAAGTTTAAACCATTTCTATGCGTTCTATCCTTCTATTGATTTGTGATTTCATTTCAATTCAAATAAGATTTTGTATTCAATATCCATGTCGTATGAAAAAAGTGTTGAACAGAAGAAAAATTTTAAAATTTTTCAACGGATACGCGACTGTTGGATGTTATGGTCGGTCAACAGCTGCTGCCTAATGGGCCGGTTCGCACTGATATCCTCTTTACAAGCAATTTGTTTGCCAACTCATACATAATATGCGAATGGAGTTATGGCACAAATTATGCCTCTATTGCTGTATTATATAATTTTGCGATACAAACAAATTTTACGTCTTATACTTAAATTGGTTGCCATTGTTTGCTCTGAATATCAAATGAGTACTTATGACAAATAAAAACCATTTCTTCTTGTTTTGCTCTTTTGCACTGAAACCCGATTGAAGATTCCCTGTCCTCTCATTTCAATGCTAACCCCATTCAGAAGTTTTATGCCTTCTCTCAAAGCATCAGTGATTCAAACTTTAAATGACATAAACTTTTGTAGCAATGAATTAAAGATTACTAAGAAATGCTTTTTTGAAAATCAGGTAAAGATATGGTTTCAAAACCGTCGTATGAAATGGCGAAACTCCAAAGAACGAGAACTGCTCTCTTCGGGCGGCACTCGTGAACAGACACTTCCCACCAAAAATAATCCAAATCCCGGTAAGACATAAGACATTCAGTGATTTTATGCCAAATTGAATAAAAGACGATTTGTGTGGAACACCAGATCTGAGTGATCCGATCGCCTCGTCATCAGTGGTAACGACGAGACCGTACACTAATGGAAACATATCGTTGACAACAGTTAATAGCCATGGAGTGGACAAAGAGGGCCAACAGTTGTCTCATATGAGTCATCAGAACAACTTCGGGTCAGTGATGTCGTTATCCAACTATGAGATGAACGCAAACAGATTGCAGTTAATCGACACTCACGACAATGATATGCAAACTGACGACTCCGATGATGAGGACGACGAAGAAGTCGACGACAGCGATGTTGAGATCAAAGTCAACGATGATTAATGTCAACGAATGAATGGATCGCTATTTAATGTACAGAAAGTATTATGTATTATATATTAAACTAAATATTAGAGTTGTTTTAATTGATATAATTGTATGATATAATCATAAATAACTTTTATTCCTCTCAACACATAATTGTGTGCTTTGAGAGACAAAAGGCTAACATTTTTTTCAGTCATAACTTTGAATCGCTATTTAATTTCTAATTTATTGCTTTATGTAATATAGAGTTCATAACATTTGCATCAAATTATTTGATTTAAAGTTTAGGAAAACAAATAAAAACTTTAGAGAAATACTCTGCGTGTATACCATCTCAGCAATAGATCTGACATATAATTATGTATACAATTTGCCTCACATTTAGTTTTAATTTCAAATTAAATGCCATTAAATTACATGAAAATGAGTCACTTTTACGTAGATTTCTTTTATTCGAGTACATTGTTCTAGTACATTTCCATCAATTCACTATTTTCTAGAAATAGACTCTTCCTTTGATTAAACGGAAACAAATAAAAAAGATATTTATTGATTCCTACTTGTTCAAATTATTATTACTATTATTAACCATTCATTTTGATTAATTGATAATGGTCATCAAAATTCATCATGGTAATTATTTAAGGCAGAGCTCCTCAACCCTGGGTCAAGGGATGGGCATAATCTATGAATTAAATGAAAATGCGAGGACTGACTCTGACTCAGGGCTGTTGAATAGTGAATGTGTTTTATTAATTCCTTTGGTGTTAAACAAAAAACAAATGTAAAGCAGAGCTGTTGGGCTCCTCTTAGAGTACTATCCAATTGCATAAAAACACTTTGGATTCCTTGAAAATATGGATACAATTGTTGGAAATTTGAATGGCTTTGGAAACAAATATTGTTTAATCATTTGAGGGGTTCTTTCATATTAAACATTTGAGAAATATATAAATGAATGTTTGATTTCAGTTTCGTTTTGACTAAAACAATGCAAATGCGAAACGACTACAGAATTGCTATTCTTATGAAATTTTATTTGTTTTCAAATAATATAAAAGTTTTAGGAGCGGAGAAAAAAGTGTTTCCGATCCATTTTATTCGCAATAAAAAAGATGAAATTGTAGTCAAAAGATGCAGAAAAGGTTATGCCAGTCGACAGTCGGCACAGATTTTATGCCTATATATTGTGTTTGCGATTATAATATTAGATTTTTGTGTTGGCAGTTGAAAAAGAAAATATAATGAAAATATGTTATAAAGTGAAAGAAAACATATTTGAAATGCCCGGAGAGAAATCGGAAACGAATTGGAGAAAAGAGCCATTATATGAGTTTTGCTTTTTTTTAAATTTATTTTATGCTTAAATTGTTTTAAATGAGTTAAATGTGAGCCCAAAGTATTGCTCAGGAATTGTATGATTAAAGAAATGTAATCTAAAAAACTCAGATATAGTGTATATGTAGTGAAATGGGGTTTATTTTGTTTCAATTACATCCATCGACTTTACTCCGAATTATTTCAAATAATGTTTTGATGTGTATTTCAAACTTAAATTGCATTTTCATGCATAACATGTGAAGGACTGTATGATAGGAAATGTTAAACAAATATCGCTTTACTTTATTTCTATTAAATTTATTATATTTTGTATGAAAGGATAAATCAATTGAAGTGAAAAGTTTGAAATTTTGCTCTTTTTATTCGCTGATCAAAACCAATATTAGGAGTAAATGTTAAGGGATTTAATCGTAAGGCAATCGATTTTATCAAATAAATTGCATTTCTGTTCAATAATAGATGTCTGGAAAGGGATTCATTCAATGTGTGAATTCATTTATCATTCATCGGTCGACAATCCATCTCTGACTTCAAGAAAAGCCTAACATTTTTCGATTGAGTCGAGAGTCGGAGTGAGTTATGATATGATATTCAAACATATATTAGAGTTAATATCGAAATGTTATATAACAGCAAATAGTCGATCATTAGATGTTTAGGTAGTGCTGAGCATTAGTGCTGAGCTCTAATAAAAGGCAAACTAACAAAGTATTTATGATATGAGAGAAATGACTATAGGACTGCTCTGATTGAACACACAGTGAGCACTGAACAGTGTGTTTGAGAAGAGTTAGCATAGAGTTAGTAACAGCTGTATTGTGATCCACATTATTAATAGCAATAAACGATCTTTTAATGCGATGCATAAATGAAAGGGGGAAAGGGGTGCAAATGAATTGCGACCAAAATATGCGTTAAGCGCTCATATATTTATACATAAACTTATATAACATATTCACTTAAGTTGGCTAATGATCTACAATAAGAACCATTAAACATCACTAACAGGCACTGCTCAGCACAGCATCGCTCAGCACTCATACACATACCATACAACTCCTTCCCTTTTTCAAAGTTAATATATTCAGGTATATTAGATTCGACTTAGTTTTAATAATTTTCCTCAATTCTCAGCCCAATTCAATGCCTGCCAAAAGCATATGAGACCCGTGTCTCCCATCAGACCCATGACTGCCATCACATGCGATGGCGTTTCAAATCTTAAATCAATTCAATTCTATAGCTTTTCATATAAAATAATAATAATAACCAAAAGTATTATACAACATATTATTGCTGATAATTGAGGCCAATATTACAGTCAAATCTCGATATGCCATCAAAAACACTCTCTTTTTTCACAAACGAAGGAAAGCCGCGATTCCTGTGATCTGAGGAATAATATTCTGTATTAATTCAAATTTATGAAAATCATGTTTTGTTTGCCATAAAAACATTTCGAAATGTTTAAGAAATAGAGACATCAGTACTATATCTAAGATAAGAATATAAGTTATTTTCACAGAGCGTTGAATACATTTATGTATAAATTAATATATTCTGTGTCTAATTATTATGAATTTTGCACACCCTCATGAGCAGCCCTCATATGCAGTGAAACATGAGTCTAGCAAAATGCAAATCCGTAAACAATATAAAGCGTATTTAATATATTAAAAGTGAACTGGTAACTTTTTTCTGCAATACCTTTCAAAAAAGTATAATTTATTCTTAATAAAAGTGTTTTGAGATTATTAGATATTATTAATAAAGTGAGTGACTTGTCGTTAGACGTGTTGTTAATGCAAACTTCAATTCCGACTTTAGAGCCACTAAAACAAAGTTGCATTTTTTGTTCCCTAAGTGAGTCTGTGCTTGAATTAAGTCAAGTCATGCATATTAAACACAAAATGTGTTGAGAAGTTTAGCTCAGAATTAATAAAAATGTTATGTAAAGTAATTCACTTATGCCTATACCTAACCCTAAACTTTATGCTATCCATAGAATCGCAGCCCAAAGAAAAGTGAATTTAATTCAACATTTAATATGTGTTTATGTTTTTCGTCTTTCGCTCTGTATTTAACTTCATTTTCATTTGTGATTAATAATAAGACTTAGCCTTCAATTATCTCTTTAGATAACATCTGAGAATTTCTTACACAATATTTAAATATAATTAAATTGCTTTTAGACGAGTCAGAGAGAAATGTGAGAACACATTCATAATTGCATTTTTTGTTCACTTATTTATTATTTTTTGTGAGATTAACCGAAAACTAAATCTTTTTATTGTATATTAAAGGCGAGTAAATATAGTGAAGTCATATCGAGTCAAAGGCGCGAATATAACAAACTCTTTGAAGCGAATTAAATAAAGTTTGTGACAAAACCCAAGAAAAAACCGAACGAAGTGCGGGTCAGTTGACGTATTGGAGCGAAATTCACTTCCAATCATAAGTCCATCACTTGTATAGACTCTAATATTGCAATATATGCCTTACTTTAACACACAATCCATTTCCCTCTTTACCATTCATTCCTCAATTTGATGAATACTTTTTAGATTTGCTTTAACCACAAAATATTAGAGCAAAACAATTCAAACACAATATTAGCCATTTTCATATTTATTCCATTTATTACACCAGAGATGTCCAAGGTCTAACCTTCTAGAGACAAATGTCATTTTAGTCATAATTCTATTTATAAATCAATGCTAAGTTTGAGCATCTTTGTCAATCAATCATAAAGATAGTAATTTAAGGTAATGTTAATGCAAAGTCAATTTAAAGTTTATAATCGCTTAAATGTCTGTTTTTGCCTTGATAATGTAATAAAATGTAATGCATTGTGTTAAATTGATCAATTTAATGAATAATTGAGTCAATTTATCGATATTTCCAACACTTATTATGTTTGGCTTCTAATTGTTGGGTAACTGATATGGAGTTTGAATAGATTATTGGCCAAAATGTTTGAAACATGAGTTAAGCGTTTTATAGAGAGAAACATAGAATATGTCAAAAGAATATAAAAAAGGAATTTTAAAATAAGTTTTGAAAATATAAGAATACAAGAATAGGGAAAAGGCATGCGAGCGGTGGTTGTGCACAGCCATATGTATTTGATCCAATGGGAGAATAGAGTCCTTAGCCCGGGGACCTGTCAGGAACACTTGGCGAACCTAAAACGCTAACTCATTTTCTCAACAAATTTCAGTGCTTCTAACCGTTTATATTGTATTATATTGTATGCCTTTCCACTCATTCTGAGGGAGAGGAAGGGATGGATACGTACGCGGATAGCACTGCGGCACAGACTATGGCTCCCGTTTTTAAAAACTACAAAAGAGGGCTTTAATACACAAGTGTTCAATGCTGTAGGTCTTCATATTAAATGACACAAATCTCACTCAGAAAAACACAAAATACACATATTCTCAACATTTGGTATTCAATTCAGTTTACAAATTGAATGAAAGAACGGCCCAAAGCTTATCAAAGATTATCAAAAATGAAAAAATCGATTTAATTTCGTGACACATATTTCTACCCCTTTGTGATGAAAGTGCAAAATATAAGTCCTAATCATTCTCTGAATGCACTCTAAATAACTCCAACTTATGATTTGTTGCACTGAATATATGGCGAGAGTTATTTAGACTGCGGTCACCCATTCTATGGATTGCCATAACTTCCCAAAACCGCTTAAGTGTCAATTCAGAGGCGTTTCCTATAATTTAATTTCATTTACTTTCGATTAGTTTTTAATTAATTCATAAAAAGTGTTTTTGAATGCCTTAAAAGTGATGTATAAAAATAATTGAAGAAAAACCCATTCAATAGAGACATGTTTTAAGCCCTTAAACCAAATGATTGTCAGAGAATTTTAAATTAATTTTGTCGTGAAGTACGCCTCTGAGAATGAAATACTATTTGAATCACTTTCACTAACTTTAATGGATTAATAATTCAACAAAAGATTTCTTTTCAAGAATATTGAATACGATATATAAGCGTTGATTCTCACAAAAATGTTGAGATATTGTCATTACAATTGTACTGCAGATCAATAGACCAAACTTTGCATTTAAATTATGCAAAAGTTATAATTTGAATGTCTTTGTTGGAAGGCTGTCCTCAAAACTTTCTTTTCAATCACTACTCCTTTATTATCGTTTAAACATTTGATTTATTCAAAGAATTCTTAAGAGTTTCTGCAAAATAGTCAAAGCAAACTGGATTTTATTGTGAGCATTAACATTCTCTTGAGTATTATCATGGACATTTTATTGTAATTTTAATTACAATTATCACATATTCATAATGCAGGCAATTATTATTTAAAAGTTGTTAATATCTATTATTTTTGCTGAAAACTATATAATTTTCGCTGAATTAATGTATAAATGTTTGGCAAAAAAAGAAGAAAAATAAGGAAACCCTCCCGAAAATCAGTTCGCCTACAATTGTGTAATCAGTCAAAGAGTGGGTGCTTTGAAATCATCACAATTGAAGATCTGTTGTTTCATACGTGGGATTCAAAGCCATTTAATAATCAATTAAATGTGAGTCTATTAATCAAAACAATTAAATTTATTCTTATATTATATTAAATAAACATTATTTCAAATGAACTTCAAAAATGAATTCAATGTTTTGGGAAAGAATAGGTATTTTTGATTGTTTCAAATGTTAATTCAATATTCAAACGTATAATAAAATAATTAATTATAGCCGTCATAAGAATTATTTACAATTTTATGAGACTTTGTTCCTCAGAGTAAAAAATAGAAAAATGATTAATATATAAATGATTCGTTCAATTAAGCCATAAAACAATAAAACAAACAGAAGAATGCATTCAATCTTTTTATATAACAATTTCGTTAATCCTTTTTATCAGAGCTTTGAGATAATAATTGCATTCAATTTTCATCAAAAACAATATTCGGTGTAATTTGGGATTAAGTGAAGAATTTTGTTTCGTGAGTTTCCTTTGATATATACCCAGAATAAAAGTGATTTTATTTGTTAGCCATCACAGTTTCGTTTGAATACTAAAAGAGGTCTTAAGTTTTATGTCAGATATGAAAGAGTCGATTAGTGTTTGAGTGAAAGAATGCCGAATCCAATGCAGAAGTCAATTATGTCAGAAAATTATGGCACACAATGACTGCACTCATGAAAGTAGTGAATCATTACATGCATTGCTATCCCTGTCATCAGTAGTGGTCATAACTTTTTTATCGCCAAAAATGGGTACTCATTGGAAGTGATTTCATTTGAAAAACATTAAGACGAGAGTATCTGCTGCTGATTGTCATCATCTCATATATGGAGAAAAAACTTATAAAAGTTGATGAGATGTGAAGCGTATGAGTCAGTTGTGACCGTAAATAATATTTGGGACACAATTGGAGAATAGAAGAGCGGAGAGAGTGGCACAGCTTCACAGAGATGTGGACGTTGTCTCATACCTGTCAAACGCACTCGCGTTCACTACTGTTCCAGTGCTGTTCCAGTGCTGTTCAGTAGTGTTCACTGGCTCTCAATAATATTTTCATTGAGACTCGTGTTGGGAACAGATATTAGGCAGACTAGAGAACCGCACAATTATTTCTTCCAATATTCTCTGCTCTACTGTTTGCCAAATGAGTGGCGGAAACACATTCATGAAACAGACTTTGGGCCACAACTGGTCGACAAATAAATTTTATTTAACTTTTCCTCTAATTTTAATTAAATCCTTATTTAGTCATTAATTTTGATTTATTTCTTAATATCTTTCAGATTAGAGTTTAAATTAAGAGATCAGATGAAAATGAATTATCTTTTGAATCCAATGTTGTGTTCCTATGAGTCCATTGATATATAAAATCATTAATCAAAATGTTTTGTAAAGAAATTAATTAAAATTATTAATAGAAATGTTCGGACAAAAGAATTTTGAGAAAACATTACTTAAGAATTCAAAGTACAAAACAATTCTCATAATATGGACTCAATCGCACAGAAATGCGAATTTTATCTCAAAACAAGTGTTTCTCATATTATAGATAAAGAATTTCTCATATATTTATAGAATTTGTCACATTTTGAATATATTTTTGGAGAAATTGATTTGAGTTAAGTCTACGCTTCTGTCAAATTGTATCACAGATTTGTTTGGCTTCCGATTCATTGGTGGGGAAAACGATTTGTAAAGAGATATGAGAGGAAACTAAACGAACGTTTTTCATATATTCAATGAATTGAATTCAATCACATCAAACACAGCGATCGCTATCATCGCAAAGCAGTTTTTTGCTTGTTATTAAAAACAATGCACAACGTTGTCGGGCCTGACGTAACCTCCATTTCCATATAAATATCTATATTTATATATATGAATAAATTGATCTCAACTATTGTATGCATAATACGAATATAAATTTTATTTTTTCCATTTTCTTCAAAATCGCTTAAAATGTTTTGCTTTCGGTTATAAAAACAACACTCAATGACATCCGCATCGCACGACTCCTTACTTATCAATACATCTCTGATCAGAATACAATTCAAAATTAACAAAATTTAATAAAAAACACACTGGTCATTATTTTAATCAGCATGAAAACTTTTATTTTTGCTCAGGATATATTAGAATTGAATGGATTATTGAAATGATTTTACTCAAATACTTTGGAAGACTTTTTCATTTAACCGAAGAATTAAAACTTTGAATTCACGGAATTATTTTTGTGCCAAACGTTGTTTGGATTGAATTTCTTCTCTTATTATTTGTTAATATAAGTGTTTGAATGTCAGAATCGTATTCATCGTCAGAATGTATGGCTCTATGCGAGTGTTGACGCAAACAATAGGGACGACATATTTTGATTGGATGGAAATGCAAACGATGGCATCTCCTTCTTGTTGTGATTATGGGCCGCCGGATATTCAAATGCATTCGTGTGTTCATTGCGATCAATGCTTGTAAGTCCTCCCGATTTCTTGTAAGCATTTGACTTCTCATAGATTTCAGGCACTGTTGGCATCAATTCTGGCGATAACTCACTATAACTCACAGAGGCTTTACTCAAATCTATGACATTATTTTCGTTCAATTCTTTCACATATAAATTATTCTATGAATTTAACACAAATTTAATATTAGGCCATAATTTGCATCTTATTATTATTATTATTCTAATACTTACTTGTTGTTTGAATTGAGTGCCTTCAATATATTGCTGCCTCACATTGTAGTAAAAGTTAAATTCTGGTAAATAAAGTGGTTGTATATTATTGATAGTATTGTTCACTTGAGGAGCAGGCACATATTCTGTCACTTTCACTGACTCAAGATTACCGAAATTCCTGAGTCTCTTAGTCTTTCTCCACTTTGCTCTTCGGTTTTGAAACCAAATCTAATAAATGTTAAAAAGGAATTTAAGAGTGCATTAAAGCAATGAATTGTATGCTTACCTGCATTTTATGCGTCGGGACATCAATTTGAAGGGCCATCATCTCCATAACCCTACTGTCCGGGTAATGAGTTTTAGTGAATACCTGTTCCATTCGCTTGATTTGCTTTGAATTGAATCGCGTTCGACGCCTTTTGGCCGAATTTTTTGTGCTCTCCATTACTGTATATATGACTAAATGAAGTGAAGAATGAAGTGATGACAGGAATTATTACACAATTTTATCACTGAAGGCATCCAATCATATACTGCTTAAAAACAAATACAGCTTTTAATCAAATATTAGGCTTTAATTACTAAATTCGCACTCAATATAAATACAGAATTACGGAATAAGAAGAATAAGTTTTCGGTAATAATTAAATAACTTGCTTTACAGAGATGATCAAGGGTATCAAAATAATACTAATAATTATCAGTTTATGTGCAAAATTTAATCTCGATATTGTCAACTAGATAATTCTTAAAATCTTTCATAAAGTATATTACAGATTAATTTATATTTTAAATTTAAAATAACTTAAACTTTTGAAAAATCAAAAAAATGATTATAAGAAGGGACAGACATACAGAGATCCCTTTTAGGGAAGAGTGAAGAGGAAAGGGATTGTTTGAGTGGTTTGGTGGAATGGAAAGTGTATTTTGAATAAACCGAGAGCCAAGTATACATGCATTAAGCCTGGAGTGTGTGCTTAACTAGAAAGCGATGCATTTATGTTGATTATAAGCACCAAAATATTGATAATACGATTGACGATAAGATATTACTAACTATTACACGATTACTCATAAATTAATGTCTGCGAATGTGTCAAATACAGGAGCGGTGAAGCAGTGCTATTAAACCGCCCGTCGCTAAAGACATATAATAATGTCTGTCATTTATGATGAGCTCAAACTTTTCCAACTTAATGTCTCTTCAGTTAATACAGAATGTGATTTGTCTCTGTTTTCTCTGTTATGTGATTTTGCTTTTATTATAATCTCAGGCATTAACTCAACCATTAATAAGGAGTCAATTATACATTTGATACTCGAAACGAGTATTTCGTGTAATACTCAGGCAATCGATATCTCAAGAATGAGTGACTCTATTCCTGAGCCCAAACACAACAGACTGTGTTTGCAATGTTTAACACTATATTATGGCTTATTTTGATTACCGTTTTAAATGTCAATTAAAGCACTACTGGTTTGCAGTATATTTTCAGAGCAAACAAATGTTAATAAAATTTTAATTGTTTTGTGTTAATCAGTGTGAGAGAGGGGGAAGACATCCACCACAACAAACAAACGCATAATTTAATTGAGTTATTCATCTCTTCAATTATATCCAATTTTTATAACAATAATAAAAAGTTGGTTTACAATCGTGTTTAGTGACCATTAAAATTAGTGATAAATGTCAGTAATGGCACTCAAATGTCATACGAATATCAGATTTATGTCTCATTCAGAGCTCACATTAAACGCAGATAAAGATTATTCCCATTTATCTCAACATTTCTCTCAAAAGAATTTATAAATTAATGAATTAATGAAACTTTTATTACTTTACGTATTAATTGAAAAACAGTTAGTCGTCCATAAAATTGATATCATATACATTGAGGATAAACTTTGACAACACTTACACTTAATCTTTAAATAATTTAAGAGATTCTTAAATATAAGTGAAATTGATTTTTGAAAAATAGAAAATATTTTTTGCTTTATTAGAAAATTGTTTGAAACAAAACTTCACTTTCATTAACACTTAAATCATCGCTTTTGTGTCTTTCATGACTTTTCTGCCGCCTTTTGACATATAGTTTTGATTTGACTTTTTCTTAATCTTTCTGAAGGCCAACAGCGGAAGGAATATAACAAAACCGAAGAACAAGAATATGATAGTCAGCACAATTGTCGGCCAATAAGATGTCTCTCGAGGTTTGATAACAGTTACTGTCGACTCAGGCGTTGTTCCGCTCCAAGTGGTCACAGGTTTATAGATTTCCTCTATTTGTGGCAAATAATCACTGAAATAATCGCAATCAAAAGCTTCCCAAATACTCAAACCCTTTCAAATGAACAAATTTAAAAAATATGAAAATTGAGTGTTTTGTGTCTCACCTTTTTATAGATTAGACCAATACTTTGAATATTATTAAACTCAATCAGGGAGTTATTGAACACTATATATGGAATATTGGTGCTAACAATTCCCATAATATCCTGTGCCCTATTGATTGTCACCTGAATTGATCTCTCTTTTTTTAATTCAGTTTTCACTTCATTGTCATTATGTAAAACATAAGAGTAAAGCATTTTATTGGCGGACAACAGAACTGCAACGAATTTAAATGACTTTTTAAGTCTTTCAAATGAAATTCTGAACACTTTGTATAGCGAGACATATATCGGCCCTTCAATACCGAACACTTGTTTGATTGAACCCTGGTTTTTAAGGTTTAGAGGGATCTCCTCATTATTAGCCAAAACAAATGAATTATTCGATAGTTCTTTGAAGAGATAATAGTTGTGTCCACTGAATATGAAAGTGAGATAATAGTAATTTGGTTCGTGTTTGTAGTCACGAACGAAATCCTTGTTCTCATCCAAAGTTATTGTGAATCCCGTCTCAAAGTCAGTTAAATCAATACCTGTTTCAAGGATTTGGGTATCAATACATCATTTTTATTTAGATTCAATTATTGCTCTTTGAGTTTACCTAAGAATAAATCATTGATATGATAGGCTTCGCTCTTTTGTATCCAAAAAGAGTTAGTGCCGACAATTAATGGCATTTCTTTTCTGATTATTGGGTAAACAAATGAGTTTCTAATCACATAAATAGTATTCTTCGTTTGAAATACTCTGTCAATCATTTGACTTATCGATGAATTATCACAAAACTTATTACTGAATACATTCACTGAAGAACTTAGAGTCGAATAAATTAATGAGAAGACCATTGCTTTGAACAACATTTTTATTAACTTATATTTAAACAAATAATGCGGAAAATTTCCAAATGTATTATCAGTTGAGAAATCAATGAATTAAATCTCGCGATTTAATCGATTCTTATTTAGGCATGAATTTTAAAGTCAATGGTCGACTCTATTGATTGTAAATTGAGCCAAAATTATAAAGTTGTGTCAAATTCTGTGCAGTCCTATCAATGTAAGGTTTTTCAAATTAAATGCTGAATTAAGGAATCGATTTAAATGTCTAAGAAATGGTTTTGGATCTAATTATTTGTGAACATTAATGACTCATTAATAATGAGTATATCAAGAAGTATGCCATCAATGAAGTTAAACACCGATTATTAGAGTTCCTCAACAAACCAGAGATAATCTTATGATAGACAATAAATATACGGGAAGTTTCCTTTAACCTCATTGACACTCAATTGGTACAGGGCATTTAATGTTCATGAATATATTAATTGATTCACAGAATCTTCCGTTTCATTTCCACAACATTGAAGGTTAATCCTAAAAAAGATCATCTTTTTCGCATTTTCATTGTCATTCTTTATCGTGAGATATCAACTTCAGAAGGGGTCGGGAAGTCCTCTCAAACTTAAAGCTTCCGACAAAGAGTTCAAATATTTTGGTCTCATTTCATATTTGATTTAATCCCTGTTTGGCCCACATTTGGGCTTATTTTCCATTTTAAACATACAATCAATTGGGAAATATCTTTAGATGTCAACTATGGAAGGAATGGACACTAAAATAAATAGTCATTTGTTGTGTCAAAACAATTTTAATAGTAAACGTGTTTAACATTAAACAAAAAATTATTTACAAGAATCGAAAAAATGGAACAAAAGTTGGTTTTCAATCAATTTGTTGGTTGTATTCAAATATTTCACATTTGACTAAATTTTATTTTCATTTGATTTGAGGGAAAATAAGTCAACAATTTGTGAAAATAACAGAATTAAGAAAATAAATCTAAACTTCAATTAATTAATTTTAAAGAGTCGTGTCTTTTGACGGAAACATCTGAAAGCAAATCAACGAATTGTTTAAATCGTTTAACCAATTCGTACAAAATATGGACTGAATTTCAATTTAAATATCGTTTATCTGCGTTTCGACCGTTTCCTGGACTGAAAGTCTGTTTTTGGGGACATTTGATTGAAAAGAGATTCGACTTATAAATCAAAATAAAAAATAAAATCTCAATTTAATAAAATAAAACGGATTTAAATGTATTGACTAATAGATAACTCAATGAGGAAATACTTTTTCTGATGAAAATAGTCATTAGTTTTGTCAAAACATACAAAAATGTTTGTTTAGTGCCGTCTCTTATCTGTTTCTTTGGTATAGATATCTATCAGTTCTCTATTTTATCGATTGAGCTCTCATTGAATCTCTATTTCAATGACAATAACGACACAAATGGTTGAAAGAGACGACTATTTTCTGAAAAAGCATTTTATAAACAAAATTAATAGATTTGGTCTAAAAATAAGTCGAAATCATTTGAATTTCTCTTTCAATTTGCTGTTAAATACGACCGGAATTACAGAAACGGTTGCGAATATGACAAGCATTAGAATAGATGTCCATGATAATATACTCGCACTCGACGTCAACTTCTGAAGGGTAGTCCCCGCTTGAATCGCTATGAAAGAGGGCGGCGCCACTCCTACTCAACGAACAAATTTGAATAAATAACTTTTGAAAAAATGGTTTTATACCCAAAAAGGTTCCGATAAAAAATTGTTTGATGGGAACGTCGACTATCGGGGAAGTGATGTTTATAAACCAATTGGGAAGCATTGGTGTGATTCGCAGGAATATTATATAATTAAGGAGATGGTCTTTATGGCTGTCCACCTGTGCAGCCCATTGCGCTGCCCTTTCGGGCCAATACTTGAGGACAATACGACGTCCCACGAGATATGATAGGAGATAGCAGAGGGAGGCGCCCACTGCTGAACACTACACCAAATACTCCGATCAGTTTAAGACAATTATAATTGAAATACAAACCAAACAAACGAAGAATAATGCGATCGGAAACGGAAAGAGAAATCCGGAGAGAATACTGAGGAATATTGAACCGGGAATTGCAAAAGACTGAAGACTGACATCAAATCATCGATTAGTCATTCAATTGATGGTTAAGTTATGTTTGACTTACAAGACATAAGTGACGAGAAAACCGGACAAAACGACAACAAAATACTTGTCCTTATAGTGAGATAATACTGTTCCCAATCGTTTGGCGTCCTCTATATTCTTCGGTAGTTTCAGATGAGTTCTTTCGGACCTTTTAATTGAAGGAAAAGTGGATCAAATCGGAGGTCATTTCACTTGTGTTTTACGGATACTTACGGTTCGAGTTTTGGGAAATTATAGTAAACGAGGGAAAGACAGAGAACAGATCCACCGAAGATACCCAATAGGACTAACAGAGCTCTTCGTGTGGACTGATATTCGCCGTTATCTACGGTTGCCATCGATTACGACACTTGTTTGCAGTGGTTTTGCGGTCAAACAAAAGATATCACAGAAATCAATGGCTTTTGTTTCAAATTGTTTACTATTTTTGAGAGAAATTCAATTGATTTCTAATAATTTAAAATTAATTTAATTCTAAACTAAATGTTATCTAAAATATTAAAAAACGTAAAAATATTGAGGTCTTCATTGAAATGAAATATATTGAGTGAACAGCCATTCAATGCAATCAACACTTCATATTCAATGGCATAACATGTGATGTGAGGCGGAGTCACTCAGACTATCACTTGTGTTATGATGTCATTCACTGACATAAGCGATGCCAACAAAAGTTGCCCTTAAATTCACTTCAAGTACAATGGGTTTTATCAAAATTACCTCTACTCTCATAAATATTCACTGATAAGTTATAAGGTGAAATAAAGTAATTCAATTTTAATGAGACTGATCAAACTAGCATTTTTTGCTGTATTATAGATAGGTCCGGGTTATGGATTATTTTTGGCTCAAACAATTGCCAAGGGTCAATCAACTTTCAATAAATTCACATTAGAATTGTCTGAAAGTTAAATGAACTTATTTTGAGCTTATTTTAATCTCCTTGCTCATAATTGTGATTAACTTATTGCTGCAAATATTTCAATTGAAGTAAAAGAAGTGAAGAATGAAAAAGTATGCGTATGTTCTTGCAATATATTGATATACAGTATTATGATATATGATAGTTGGAAACTACAAATTAGCTTTTGAATATTATAGCTTTGATATAATTAAAGATAACAACAAACAGTATAATATGTGCTAGTTAAAGGTTTGTTGTTATCTTTAACTTCTGAGTAGAGA
>JAQIWF010000581.1:0-17380 GCA_034694965.1 Ceratozetes gracilis
TTTGCCTGAAAAATAAATTTCTAAATAAAGTTAACAATCATTATAAAAAAGTGGCTGGATAAATTTGTAATTTTTTTCACCATGACATTCTTTAATAATAAAGACCAAAACACGTCAAAATTTCATTCAAAAATTCCAATTATAACCTAGCTAAAATTCGAATACTCTAGTGCCACTAGTTTTAGGAATAGTTGTATCTACGAATAATAGTTATCCTTCACTAATCATCCATTTAAATGATGTTACATGTAATATGTAATTATAATTGTGCAAGTAGATTGCAAACTTGTAGTGTTTAAAAATATAATTAATTGAAAACTTAAATAGAAATGACTAACCATGGAAGTTATTTATCCTATGTTCATTTTAGTAGTTTTACATAAAATGTGACTTCTGAACTTGTTAATTAAGCGGAGCTTGCTTTAAAATTGCAATTTATTATATCGGTTTGGAGTGTGAATCAAATCTTTTAAAGATTCTCATATTGAAACATAATAGTTAAATACATAGTCAATAAGAGGACAATTACATATAACCAAGTATAATATTTATTGGCTTTTGCTTGCTAACATAATAAACTTGGGGCTTTCTTATAAACATAATAGCTATTTTTTATTTGACATCAGTTTATCCTCAGGTTGAGCAAGTAAAATGTTGGAATTTGTGTTTGATTGGAGACCGGAGGTTAAATAGATAGTCTGTTGTATGTTTGAACTTCTTGTGTGGTTAGAGTATCCTTTCAAATGTTATGCAAAACATTTAAGATTACTAGAGTAACATAGAAACTATAAGAATTCAATAAAAACTGAACTTGAATTATGTATAGACTTATCTATGAACTATCTTTACTACTTAATAGAATTTTATAAGTAATAAAGTAAGCAAGGGGGGAATAGTCTTCTTCAGAAAGTTCTCAATTTCTTTAAATACTGTTTAGGTTTTTATAGATTTTAAGTATTCTGTAGTCAAAGAATAGTTTAAAAATTTGATTTTCACTTATGTGAACACATGTGAAGAATGTCTATTTAATAAAGTGTATGTGTATGTGATCTTGCAATGAAAGATAAATGAAGATAATTGATGTCATACCTGGCAATACATTAATAGCAGCACTTGAAGAAGAGGTGCCTAAACTATTAGTAGCGGCAATGGTGTAAAGGCCATTATCTTCTGCTCGCAAATCATTTATTATGAGGTAATGTCTGGGACCGTCGTTACCAACTTGAAATCGATCTTGGCTCTTAATCACTTCATTCTCTTTAAGCCATTGAACTGATGGTCGCGGAAAACCCGATATTTCGCACTCGAGAGTTGCCTTATGACCCTCTAAACAAACAAATGTTCAATAATTGCAATTCATATCCAATTTATATATCACTTCAAACCTGTTTGGGAAATGGATTTTATAGTCCGATTGACTTTTGGTTTTGTTGGCGTCGAATCGACTTCAGAATCAGGTTCTGATTCCCTCCTAACAGTTGCTCTAATTATTCCGGAGGAGGTCCTCACCAGACCGGAGGAATCGATGTCTGTTTCGAAGGGTTCAGTTATCAGACCATAAGATTGAATGGTTTCTAATTTCGATGATTTTTTATGCGACAAATCGGTCTCTAATTCAGAAGATCTTGAACTCTGTCTATCAATTTTTGAGGTACGACTATCTCGTCGCGTGACTCCAGTGTCTGTTTCGGTTGAATCAGTTGATAATTTTGAAGACTGTCTGTCTAAACGCGAAGTTCCCGTCGTATCCCATCGTTGATATTGACTCGAATACTCAGATTCCCATTTGGGTGATCCAGTTTCTAATTCAGAGTAATCGCTTACATATCGAGAGGTCCGGTCATATTTTGAGGGCTCATCCGTTTCAGAAGTAACAGACGTTAATCTCGAAGTTTTTCTGTCGAGTTTGGAATAGTCTTTGTCAATGTCAGACTCGATAGCATATCGGGATGAGGTTCTGTCCCAACGGGAGGGTTTTGTGTCTAACTCTAACTCAGCTAACAGTCTTTGTTCATACCTCTCCGAAGAAGGCGCTTCAGTTTCCAGAGCCTCAATGGTATATCGCGAGGTTCGGTCCCATTTGTTCGAACCGGTATCAGATAATTCTGAAGCCCCGCGCGTTAGTTTAGAAGACCGTTCATATCGTGAAGAACTGGTGTCCAAATCTGAAGCATCACTTAATAATCTGGAAGTGGTTCGCGAATCGCGTCTATAACTGGTTTCTGGTTCAGTAGATTCTGTGATATATCGCGAAGTTGTGCGGTCCCATCGAGAGGGCGCTGTATCAGATGTATCAGCTATAGAATATCTGGAGGTTCTCTCCACTCTGGGTGAAGTGTCGCCCTCATCAGTCACAGAATATCTTGACTTTCGTTCTAATCGAGAAGTACCGGAATCTTCTAAAGAATATCGCGAAGTGCGGTCATAACGAGAAGAAGAGCCGGTTGTGTCATATTTTGAACTTCTCAAAGCAGAAGATGTGTCTAATTCTGTACTGAATCGAGAGGGAGAGGTGTCTAATCTGGTGGACACTGAATCGAGACGAGAAGACCCATATCTGGACGATCCAGTGTCCAGTCGAGAGGACCCTAAATCATATGATGATCCGAGTGAGAGCCTGGATGAACCGGTGCCGCCTCCAGAAGATGAGTCTGTGGTCGATGCAAAGAAGACATCAATTATCGGAATAAAACCTTTGAATGGGTTTACCGTAATTCGAATATTTAAGTTTGGATTTACTCGAGGAGAAAGAATAGGCACTCATTGCACACTCACTTCAACCTTAATATCCGATATAGTAGTGAAGACACGCATTGCATATAAAGTACTCACAATTTTGTCGTACACTTAGATTCATAGCATTTATTTGTGAAGAGATGTTCTCTCCCTTTGATCTGCGAGAGCATCAACTGATGCGTCTCTATCACTGGCACTGGTATTCTGTCAAGAATTCTGTGCTACCCTTATATGGGTTTAGGCTTTTTTAAGAAATGCCTGATTTGCGCGCCTCTCTCAGCACCGATCGTTCCGTTCATAGCACCGGCACATCACTGATGACGACTTTTTTGTGTCACTTCTAGACTTTGGTTTCGACAAAACATTTAATTCTATTATATTATCAATGAAAGTGTTAATTACCATAATTATTATAATCCTGTAAATTGAATCTGCTAGTTTCTCTATTATCATAACTACATTGAAATTAGGAAAACATTAAAACTATTCAAAGTTTTATTATTCATAGTTTCAAAGCCTTTTTAAAAGACATTCTAAGTGTTTATTTTTGAAATTTTGAGGAAAATAGTTCAAAACAATATTACTTTTGCTTTACTCCTCCAAATACTTAACAAATTGAGAGTCGAGTAATAAAACGTGAAGTAAACGAATAATAAAAATGTGTTAACAAATTAGTCCTTTAATTATTCAAAGTTTTAAATATTGTCTACAATGAAGTCATATAAAGTAATATAAGGATAATAATTAGACATTCGGTACTTTGAATGACATTGAAATTCCTGTTACTCTCGATTTATAACGACTGATGGGAAGCTTTATTCTAGTGATAGGAAGTCTATATTTTGCCAAAACTGTTTATATCAAGAATATATAAATAAGAGTTTATGTTTTGAAGTCTAATTTAATTTTCTTACATTTTCGTTACCTAAGAATTTGAGATTAGATTTCGTTGATTCACAACATTTGAATGTAAAAAATGTAAATTTAGTTATTTTTGTCAAATATTTTCTCATTTAAATAGTAAAGAACTAATTAATTAATTGAGAATTTATTTTTCGCATTAATAAGACTTTCTTCTAAAAAAAATCTATAAACGAATGAATAATATTCTCAAATGTATTCCCAATTCTTATGTAATTCACGAAACACTCAAATAAATCACGAAATAAGCATTTTATGTTTGAAATATTTTGTTAAACTGTTGAAAGTCTTATCTTGTCTTCTCTTATAGTTTTATAACAAATAAATGAACTAATTATGTCAAATGGATTAAGTTTGCAATCGATTCACTCTCTCATTAATAAGATTCTTGTTTTTAAAAATTGCTTTTTCAGGACTAAATGAAGTGAAGTTTATTTAATTTATTGAATATGTTTGCTAACAATTAATCATCTGATAAAACAAATGAGAACTTTATTAGACATCAAATAAATTTGTTAAAATAAACAGAAAAAACTGAAAGAATAGTTGTTTACTCATTGGCTCATAAATCGACGGTAATATAGATTTTGAGATTTTTTTTTGAAAAAAATATGAATTCCTTGAGAAGACATAACTAAAGTCAGTGTTTGCTTTCTTTTCTCGACTCTAATCCAATTCGTGAGTGTCTTCAATACTATTTTTAGGTCACAAAACAAAACAGAATAAAAATAGAAGAAATAGTTTTTAAGTCTACATAAGAGCTATAAATTATAGTCAAAATTGATTTTAACAAAAATCTATTTTTAATTCTCTTTCATTCGAGTCATTCTTAAATGAATATTGCATTCAATTAATGAAATACTATTTATTTCAATCGTTTTTATTAATAGAAATAACTATACAATCGCTTTATAATAATTTTGTGGACAAACGTTTGTAACAAAAAGTTTTATCTAAAAAAATGCAAAATTTTCTTATAATTTATGTGAAAATGATTTGTGAAGTTTTGTGAAGAATTGATATGAATTGTGAGCAATAAATGGCTTCAAATATTAAAACATTGAGATTAATATTGAAATCACTATAAATAAAGTGATTAGAGATGTCTTTATGCTATTTATGGGACCGGTATTGCATCCATCCTTACTATTGCAGGTACAGTACTCCAGGTATATGTCATGTGTCCCTAAATCAAAATTTTTTAAATAAGAAATTAAAAGTGAAAAGAAAGTAATAGCTATGCCTTGTCTATAAAGACAATTGTGTTCATTGCCAGTGCCCTCCCCGGGAGAGCCCAAGAATGCACAGCTTCTAATTGTGCGCCAATTTCCATGAATTTTCTGTCGTATTTTGCGGCACATCGTGGCCTCCAACAGTTTCACCGGTCGAGGCTTCTCTGGCTTATATAAGCCGGGAAATTGCTTCTCATAATTGTACTTGTTCAATTCATACGGATCCACTAATATTACACAACATGTAATAATCTAAATAGTTGTATTAATCAGTTCATACCAAGAGCCAAATGTTGATACTTCACTTCACGACAGTCTTTAATGGGTAGCGTTGAGTTGTCAAAAGGATCGGCACATTTGGGGTCAGCGTCTGAATGACAGACCCAACACTTTATGCACGAAACTGTGGAATCGAAAAAAAGATCAATTAATCAATAAATTTGACGAAAACCGAAATAAATAAAAGCTTTAAATATTTAAACGAAATAATCGGTTAATCATTAGTTAATATTTGACTGAAAGGATTGGCAGAGGATTTGTAGGCAATTGTTTGCTCATAAAATAAGCTCAGATTAAACTGTTTAGAGATTAGAACATTTGATAAGAAAACTAATTATATAATAAGATAATCGACGATAAAATATATAATAAATACAATTAAGATATTTGTTTTACGATATATGATTAAATACCTGGAGATATGATATAAATGAGATAGATTATTGACACTATTGTAAGGCATTTATTGGACGGAATGATTGCTAATCTCATATTTGACAAAATTAACTTGATAATTTCACATAAAAAAACAGCTAAAATTAGTAAATAAAAGAGAAATTCAGATGAAATAAGCGCTACAAACGTCAGGTATTAGGGAAAGGTGTGTAGGAATAGTAGTTTTGTTGAGAAACACCTGTATTAGCAAAGCATACCTGTGCTGCTGATGGCAGACAACGCCCATTCAAATGCATTATATGTTTTTGTATTTTCTTTGCGTTAAAATTACAAATATTTTCATTAGTTTATGAAAATCCAAATCAAATTGTTTTTGATGTCTATTGAGTCACAAAATCAAAACCCATTTTATCAAAACTCTGATCGACTTTTAAAACAAAAGTTTTTATTAAAGTCGGAAACCATATAAAGTGAATCAATCAATGGATTCGTAACTTATTTTAATATCTTTTAGCTATTTTTGATCTGATTTTAGTTTTGAATCTCAATTAGTCTAACATTAGTTCTCATCTCTTAATAATGAATCAAAAAATTATTTTAAATAAAATCCTAATCATTGGTCTCTTTTGCTGTTTCTTTAAGACGGGTCAGTATTTTTTGCCTCCAATTATTGATTAATTGTTTGTAATCTAATGTTTAATATATTGAAAGTATCGACAATAAAGTGCTATCAGTGCAGTTCAGATGAAGATCCTAAAGGGGACGACAATTGTGGTGCTTATGAACACTTCGATGAGAATAAGAACATTGCCGTCGAATGTATGGGAGAGGAAGCGGTCACTCCTGGTATGCATTTATTTATATTGATTACAAGCAGGGATGCGCAAAATCGACCAATCTTAGAGGAACCAAAATTTGACCAAATATCCCCTCCCCTAGGATTTGAAACCTCGACAGATCTAGTGCTTGTCCATCACATAAGTTAAGGGTTTCAAAACCCTAGGTATTTGGGGATTTTTCTTAGGGGGTATTTTGGCTAGACTTCCCCCTTGCGCATCCCTGAGTTAAAGAGAGAGAGAGAGAGAGGTAGAGAGAGAGAGAGCGGCAGAGAGAGAGAGAGAGAGAGAGCGGCAGAGAGAGAGAGGCCGAGAGAGAGAGAGGCAGAGAGAGAGAGAGGCAGAGAGAGAGGCAGAGAGAGAGGCAGAGAGAGAGAGCGGCAGAGAGAGAGAGAGGCAGAGAGAGAGAGAGGTAGAGAGAGAGCGGCAGAGAGAGAGAGAGAGCGGCAGAGAGAGAGAGGCAGAGAGAGAGAGAGAGAGAGAGAGAGAGGCAGAGAGAGATCATGTGACTATGGATAATTTATAAATTGATTTGTGTGAATTACCAGGAACATTTTGCTTCAAATCGATAAAGCAAGGACCCAGAGGCTTCATTTGGGACGGAAGATGGAGGACTGTTATCAGACGTTGTGCTCAAGTGAGCGAAAGAGGTTTCTAATTAAGTCTTATATTGTTTTGAATAGAATAAAAATGAATATTGTTTTGTGCAGGTATATCGTGGGGATGTGATTGGGGTTATTATGAAAATGGTGTCTATTGGGAAGAATGCTATTGTGCTGAAGACTCTTGCAATGGCTCCACAACCGTCCGAATCTCTATTTGCAATATTTTCATAACATTATTGTCACTTATTTTCATAATTTTGGTCACATTTAGACATTAAGTTTCTAATAAATGTATAATATTTAAAAAAAACAATTTAAGCATGGTTCTCCAAACCAAGAAGGCATCAACTATTTAGCCATGAGCACAAATTTAGCTCAATTTCTTTTTATATGAATAGATACGTGCAACTGAGCTAAAATACGTATACAAAACAGGGAATGATTTCACGTGAGATCCCTTTTAAACTCAACTTTCAATCGGTTTTTAATATCTTGCATTTTAAGAATTAGCAATATGCCCTTGGTAAACTCTCATTATAATTAACATCTCATTTGTCACAAAATCATTAAAACAATTTTTATACTGAATTTTTCAAATTAAAAAAGTTTTTGAATAAAATTAGATCTGAATTATTATCTGCTCTGAGTCTGAGACAAAACTTTAAAAAAAGGGAAAGTCACGAGACTTGCAGTTTATAACAGATTTAAGTGTTAGTTAACTACCAATCAGTGCATTCACTTAACTTCTGCTCAATTTTAACGAATAATAATTATTTACTCGAAGACACAAATAATTGAAACACTTTTGTTATCTTTGGACAATATTTGACTGCGAAATGAGGCGATTCCTTCAGACTTACTGCAAGTGTTGGTTCGGGAGACGAGAGACCGGAGATGTGAATGCATTAATTGACAAGAAAGACGACACCGACCCCTCTAACTACAACTCATATGAAGAAATGGCAGAACATGTGATCGATACGAGTAATTGGCAGTCAAAAGACATTCAAAATCTAAGACCGTATCAGATTAGAGACCAGGATCTAACTGTAGAGTATCACATCCCCGAAGATCAGAAAATAGCAAAATTAAAAGAACTCGGATATGAATTGGGAGACGATATCGGAAAGGGAGGCTATGGAAAGGTCTGTATCACATACAAGATTGGACCTGATGGTGAACCTGATAAAACGCCAGGTTCTGAAATGGCGTGTAAGATCATGGAGTTGAAGAGATTACAATTTGGAGAAACCACTCGAATGGCTCACTTCAAGAACGAGTTATTCATTTTGGTTAAGTCCAAACATCAGAACATCATTGCAATTAAGGATCACTTCATTATCAATGATATGTGTTATTTGGTTATGGAATACGCAAATGTGGGTAATATGAACTCAGATATCAAGAAGAGAGGTCCCTATAAAGAGAAGGAAGCCATGTCATACTTTGCTCAGGTTTCCAGTGCGATCTATTACCTGCACTGTAAGCTCGGAATAGCACATCTTGACATAAAACCGGCCAATTTCCTCATATTTGGTGGAAATGATTACGAAAAGAGAAAAGTAAAAGTCACTGATTTCGGTCTGAGTCGACTTCGAATTGACCCCAAAAAAGGAGTTATCAAAGAAACCATTGCCAGAGGAACTGTCCCTTATATGTCACCCCAAGTGTTAAATCTCTATGTATTAAACAAATTGGACGAGGAATCAGTGTTCGGCAAATTCAGACCATTCAACCCATTCATTGCTGACGCCTGGTCTCTGGGTGTCTGCCTATTCTTAATGGTATTCCGAGAGTTCCCTTTCCCTCAAGAAGACGATCCCAGACTTATGAGAAACATATTGGACGCTCAGAATCGCAAGAGTTACAAATATACTCATAGTTTTGGAAAGGATGTGTCGGATGCCTGTAAAGACATGATTGAGGACTGTCTCGAACCTAATCCACACAAACGAATGACAATTCAGAATATAGTCACTCATTACTGGTTTGAAAAGATTCCTATCGAACAGTTGACTGGTTCTCCCCCTTAATTCACATCATAATTATTAGTATATACTTATTACTATATACTATAATTATACTTAATATGCAATTCTTCTTAAATTATAATCTCTATTATTCTTTAGTCTTAATATTATTATTCCACCAAGCTGATAAACGTGGCCAACTCTGGTTAAAATTGATGTCTAAATAACTTATTGCATAGCAATGATATCAAACATTAATTCTTCAATAAATTTAAAGAAATTGCAATTATTTGAACATAAAATTAAATGTTTAAATGATATTAAATATATAGTCTCATTTAAATTACCAAAACAGGTGTCAACCCTTTAGCTCTGCGCTTACAAATCGTTAGATTTGGTGTATGATCATTTATGTCGATTATGATTACTACCCATTGATTAGACAAAACATAAAATTCTGTCATTAAAATGGATGCAAAGAAAATCTCTAATTGTAACCTTCGGGCCATTTTCTCTTTGAGTTCAAACCGATTCACTGCCAATTCATTTAATGAACACAAATTGGACAAATCAGAGCTGCTCAAGGAATCTCTCTCTCTCTCTCTCTCTCTCTCTCTCTCTCTCTCTCTCTCTCCCTCTCCACTCGATTCTGCTGTAAATTATTGCCAAATTACTAGAGATGCAAATGAAGCTCATATTATATAAACTATATATAGGTTTGGATTAGAAAAAATTGACGCATAAAATGAAAAAAAGCAAAAAATTAAAGTAAATGCAAACGAATATATTTTGGGGAGTCTTGAGAGGAGAACTAAATTAATTAGAGAGCCTTATCTGAGTGATCCATCTTTTCTATATTTTAAGTAAAGTGATTAAAAAGTAGAAACTAAAAGAAAAGTCTGTATTAACATTTGCACAGCTTTACAATGGGTGTGCCAGAGCTAAACAGAGACAGAGGAGAGTGAGAGGACAAGTCATAAGTCGTTTGTATGAGGAGGCCAACCACCCACTGAGCCTTTGGTTGACACTGAAAAATGGACATTTTGTGACCAGAATATAATTTGTGTGATTCTAAGACTGATATTATATGAGTGAACAAAAAATATTATATGAAAATCCAAAATATGTTTGCATTTGATTAGACATTAGAACTGCTTTCGGGACCGACACTGCCATCTCTCAGAGCAACCTCTGGGACAACACTGCTGTCAAAGTGTTAGTCCTTTTGCTATACTTAAGCATCACTTGTTCTGTGACTGAGTTTTTAGCAACGGTTTGATTAGTTTGGTCTCAAATTAATGTATATCTGATGTCCGAAAACTTAGTTTTGAAACAATTTCTGTTTGAATGCATAAAACTAGTTATGCCTTCAATGATATGAGTTATACATTTTGGTCATATCATTGATTGATTGATTGGGAAACGAAACTCAACTAAAAGTAGGAAAACTACCAAAACTACCAAAACTTGTAGAATTTGATGTTCAGTGAAATTCGAGGCCCCCTCCGATGTGAATGTCGACCCCTCTCTTCATTCGCCTTATATTACGCTCAAATGAATAGCAAAAGCGAATGTCATATTTGTGAGTCAAAATGAAATAAAGAAGCCAACCATCGAAGCACAAGTAGACAGTGCTCAGCATAGGGAGGGAAAGGGAGAGATATAGGGAGACAGACGACAATAACCGCGAGAGAGACTCATGAGAGCAGAGATGAGAGAATCTTTGAAACTATGTGTGAGATCGACAACAAAACAGAATATATGAGAGAAATAGAGAAATACTTTTCTCATTGTTTGAGACCAGATATAAGCAAAGAGAGAATCACTCAGAGATAGAAACGAGTGAAACGTCGAGCAAATCAAATGAAATAAAATGAAATATAAAAAGAATTCTTTCGTTTCCCCCAAAAGTCTGAGTTGAGTGGACTTTTAAAAATCAATACTTAGTTTTTACATCACTAACTAAAGCCGGATCTCATGATAATTGCAGACATACGCGCTCTCAGCTCACTCTCAGCTCACTCTCAGCTCACTCTTAGTTCACTCACAAACTGTAAATTTAGTACTTTTTACTCCTATTTTTATATCTATCGCCTGCTGTGATGTTTCATTGAACACCTGAGTCTTCTGCTCAGACCTCTCAGTCTAAGCACAAGAAATTTTAGTAAACGTTTATCTTAACGATGCATCGACTTAGCACAGCACAGCACAGCACAGCCTGTATGACACACACTCACACACACACACACTCACACACACACAGACATATCATGCAATGGTTAGGACCTGATTGCCAGAGCGGACGACACGCTTCTGCATTGCACTGACGAACACATCCAACACTTTGCGACGATTTACGCCCCAAACAAACCGAACATGAATTCTATGCCACAAATGCCAGCATTTTATGTCTTTTGCTGGCATTTTAACAATCTTTATGAAACAACTTTTACTAATTGCGGCAAATCTTTACTAACATTTTATAACTTTTCTCTTTTTCTTTCTACCATTCCTTTGCCGCTCCCTTTCCAATTTAATCCAAAAAACCAATAGTTCCATCCGGGAGTAATGGGTCGGCCACATCAGCACCCAATGCTGGCCAAAATACCTCTCCGGTCAACAGTGGACCACTACAGCCACAGGAGTCACTCCAAAACTTTGCTCAACAACAGCCTCAGCCACAACACGCTCAACAACAACAACAGCAACCGACGGCAACCCCACAAATGAGTGGTCACAATAGCGGTGGTTCCTTCTATGCGGACACAAGCAATATGTACGGCACACCCCTAAGTCTACTCCAACTGCCGCCGTCTATATTGCCTGAGATAACTGGGAAACTGAATCAGATGGGCATAAATAGTGTCCGTTTCATGCAAGACGGCCGCTCTATTGATGAACTCCGACCCGTCATCTCAGAGTATGACTTCAAAATGATTAGCGAAAGCGATGTTGAGGTGGGCTTTACCTGCAAGAAGTGTCATATGACATATCCGGCAGAAGTCCTTTGTTTGGGACATCAGAGGGCCTCTTGTTTTGCGAAACAGAACTCTGATATAAAGGCGACCCTAAAGTTGGTTCAGGTCTACATTGAGTGTCGGGCCTGTCGTGAAAAGTTTGGCTCAATTTTCGAATACAAATTCCATTGCGATTGTGATCGACATCGAAAGAGGACTCAAAAGCTGGAGATGAGTAACACGACAACAACCACTTCCAATGCGATCACAACCAATGGACAGACCATAACATCAAATGAGATGACAGCTAATAGTTTGGCGGATATGTCGGGTCTGTTCCTCAATGGAAACGATGCAAATCTAATAAATTACTTAACGAAAAATCTGAACAATTCGGGCGTCGCTTACAGTAATATAAGTGATGCCAACCATTGACAGCAATAATCCTAAGGTTTAATGAGAGAGCTTTTCGTCTTTTAATTAACAAACAATTGACTGCAAATAATTTGCTTTAAATGATTAATCAATATTAAAAGGGCTGATATATTGCAAGCAATCATTTAATGAGACAAATGTTTGCATCAATTAATTCCTAATTACAACTAAAGACTAAACTATTGTTTGTATTTGTGTTCCTCTAATTAATTAATCGTTTGACTAAAACTACTAAACATTTGCGCAAAACGCGTAAGAATTGTATCTGAAATGCGCTGAAACACAACAGGAGTTCTTATTATATCAGAAACTGTATATCAGGTTTGGGCCACAAAAGACTCCGATGGGTTCAGTGATAACTTTGAGTAAAGCTATTGAAACAAAAGAGAGGACAAACCAAAATTGATTGCTATCTATATTACAATAATTAGCAAAACTCTATTCATTATTAAATATAATGAATTCACAAAATATATAATCATTTGAATTCCTATAAAATTAAATGATTTTTAACTAATTTTGAACGTTCCTAAAGTCGAGGTCTGTTTAGTCGACCCTTGCTATGGGTCGTCTACCATGTTTGCAATCAATCTTTCATTTCTTCAATGGATAACTTAATCTCAAAAGTGATTCTCAACAAAAAATGAGTGAAAAACTATTAGAGAGAAAACTTTTGATAAGAAGACCTCGACTTTTATCTCAACTAAAGAAATGAATGCGATTTCCAACTGTTAAATGAAAAAAATAATTAACAAAACTATTAACTATTGATTACTAATTATAAATAGAAAACTATGAAATGACAAAAAGTCATCAAGTTCCTGCTTTTTTATTACTGGAATACTTAAAACTGTATTAGAAATCAGAAATAAATTTATGATATAATGCTCTTGATACATAAATATATATTGAATTGAAAGTTCCCAATAATTAATTTACTTTTAGTGAAATTAGTATTACATTAATTGTGTGATTCATTACGATTTGATTTATTTTGTTATTTCATTTTATCGGTTATTCTTTTCTAAGAAAACTCAACATTAAATTCATGCACAAAACAAATAAAATATCCATAATTATTGTAATAATTGTAAATGTCGTTTGTGTCGATCAGTTGTCGATCAGTCGATTGTTTTATTTTAGATGAACCGCCAAAAAGATGTTCTTTTAATGAACAAACAAATTATTAATGAATTTAATGTTTAGACTACAGAAAAATACATAAAAACAAAAGTATATACTCTTCGACATTATATGAGATAAAAATTTACTTTTCAACAAAACAATTGTATTATTTATGATTACGAAAAACATTCCTCGATTAATGACTTAGTTATTAAGAATAACTTATTATCATTATTACTAATATTATATATCGATTGTACAATTGAATGAATATTTATAAAAAACAAAAACTCATCCCAACAAACAATATATCCATTAGTCGATGTATGGGTACTATTGGTTGCTTGGGTGAGACTTCCAGTTCCTATTTGACAAATGATGCTATGAAGTCCGATTTTGAATGAAAATAAAATTGTTTTTAAAAAGCAAACTATTAAGCATTAGATGAAGAAAACTATTAATCCCCTCATTATTATTATTATTAATTATTATTATCAACACTCCGGTGCTTTTGATTACGCAATTTGTTGATTATGTTTGTGGACATTTTGAGGTGCATTACTATTACTATAAGACATGTTGCGTGCAATATATCGAGTATTCCTCTTTCTCCTCAAAATTATCCAGATCTCTCTCTCTCTCTCGCTCTCTCTCTCGCTCTCTTGCTCTCCTCCTCACTCTCAAGATCCCTAAGAGTCCGTTTGAATGCCTGTTTATTTTGCTATAAGATTTATCTCGAATTGACGTACAATTCTTATCTTTATTTCTTCTCTGATTCTCAAAATTTAATTAAAACTCTTAAGTAGTGTTTAGTAAAACATTTAAGAGTAGACTAATATTACTATTATTGTGAAACTAGGAGATCATGATATGATGGATAACTGTATCGGTATTACACACTAATTATCATGAATTACACAACAAATTAACTCTTAATTCTAATTCAAAACAATTTGTGTTCAAAATTTATGCTTATTATTGCCATTAATGTAAAACCCTTTCATCGGTTCTTTTGATTGTTTAAAATCTCATTTCGCTTAAGAATTTTCAAACAAATTGAGTCTCAAACAGAAAAAACTATTTATTATTATTGTGTTTATAAATAATTTTATTACAAAAACAAAAATTACACGAAAAACATTGAAAAACGAATGTTTGCATTGAAAATAAGGCAAAACAAGATAAAAATACATACAAAATGAGTGGTCCGTTGAATGACATTTATATCGTCTCGAATTCTACCTCAGACTATGTAATAAGTAATTGAAAACAAAACCAATTAATTCTGCACTTATTAATTATAAATCTGATCAAGATTAATTGAAAGTTCCTAATAAAATTTTCAAATGAAAGGACTGCGAATTCAATTGATTCCTAGTTGAATGATAATAATTCTATTAATTTATCAAGTTGAAACTTTTATTATTTAAATGAATGCAGGAATAAACTATTGCTGTAAATATTATTTATGTAGAGAATCACTGAATATTTGTTTATAATTAATATGGATTTCAATATTGAATAATATTTTCGCCAATTTCTCATTCAATCTCTCATTCGTTTGACTTTCTTTCAAATTCATCCCTCTTTTCGGTATTTGTTGACAAAGAAGTCTCGATTGCATTGCGATTCATAATCACGACATTCAACAGAAATTCTGATTAAAAACAGTCTTATCATAAAAATGGAGTTTCGATCGATTTGTCGAATGTTTTGATTAAATTCTATTAAAACTCATATAATTAAAGCCAAGAATAGATGAAAAATGAAGATTTGAGAGATAACTGAATTATGTTTTTGCCATTCATTCATCACTTTCCAGTCTATCATTGGTTCGCATCTGACTTATGATCAAAAGGAAAGTCCAAAAGATTTTTGAATTTTATGAAATCGTTTCGGATAAGTATTTTGATGTGATGTGCCATTAGTCCTAAGGAGAGCCTAAGAGTGATGCGCTGTGGCCGAGGATGAGGTCCTTTTTATTTGATTTCTTATTACCAATTAATGTTGTGAAGACTACTACTCATACACTCATTAAGATTTGATAGTAATTGTCTGAATCGATAAATTTGTAGCCGTTATCCCAGTTATGGCTGTTTTTCGATGCTTTTAGTCAGCGCTCGAATGCACTACTTTTTTGGCACAAAAGAATTGAATGAATATAACGTTTTCTCCAATAAAATTGATGATCGCCTGAAAATGAGATGATATAAATGCTAATTGTATACTCTAAAAGTGATAGATTGGGATCATATTTATAATCCTTCACATTTTTAGAAGTTGTATTTTTATCGATTTTGTTCAGGAGCTTCTCAGCAACATCTTTCAAATCACCAGGCAGTTTTGATAAAAGATCTTCTTTAAGTTGTTTTATCTTGTTAAAATCGGCTGGTCTATCCGCTGTCACTTCCTTGGTTACACCTTTAACGTAATCCTCAACAGCTTTTTTAACTTGGTGATAGCTTTCCAGTTTTTGATCTAGTATACTTTTAAATCTTTCATCAAATTTTGCCCTGAACAAATTCATTTTATCCGGGTCAATTTGGCATTTTTCGCCAATGGATTTAAATAACTGATCTCGAATTAATTCGTGAGTTTTAATTAGATTCTCCTCGGTTATTTGAAACATGAAATCACCTAGATCCATATTAACCAGATGTGCTTCAATTAATACATTCATTCTAACGTCAATACCAGGAACAAATTGCTCAAAATTTTCGTTAAAATTTTTACGATGGTTAATTTCATAATTATAATCATTTAGTTGTGATTTTAATTCATCAATAATGTCCTTGGATGTGTGAGTAAATAAATCACCATTATTATACTCCTTTTCAAATGATTCTTCTGTTTGCCTGGATTGTTCCTGCTGACGTCGTTGGAATTCATTTAATGAATTAAATGCTTCATTTAAATTGATTTCCTCCATTTCCTTCTTATAATTGGCAAGTAATTTCTCCTTGGTCAATTGCATGGCAACTGCCCATTGCTGGGTGAGTTCATTAATTACGGCGCTACGATATTCTTCAATAAATTCCAAGAACTAAGTAATAATTGAAATAAAATTAATTCATTAGTAAAGAAATGGATGGCCAAGGAAGAATTGTTAAAATTAATCCTGTAATAAAATTTTTCAAGAATTTTGTCCCCTTTCTTCTCAAAGAATATTGATAAAATTTTTGGAATTTTTCCTATTTTAAACAACTTCACTTCAACCCCCCCCCCCCTCCACTCCAACCCTGATGCCATCAAAGAGCTTGGCTATTTCTAGTTGAGTAATGGTTAAGAAATCTCAATCAGAAAATGTTCTTAAAGTTATATTAATGACATCACTTAGCTTGAACACTTATGATGTAAATAAATAAAAATTTATTACCTGATCAGATATCTTTATTGCGAGTTCTTTTTCCTTAATTATAATGTTCTCTTTGTAATACTTAATGGTCTCATCTCTTAATGCAGCAATTGTTTTATTCAAATCTTTGCTTGTTAACAGCTTTTCATTGGCTTTTTTCTCATTAAACTTTGAGGTAAATCTGTTCTTGAGGATTTCCAGGTTATCCTCCACGATTTTCTTCTTTTTATTATTGAGCATTTTTACACTATTTGCGTAATTTTCAGCGAGAGCTGTTGTGAAATATTCGGTCAAATGTCCCTGGATAGGTTCGCTTTTGTATTTTAGTTCATTTTTGAATAAATAAACATTCTCTTGAATCCATCTATCATGTAAAGTTTTAAGATTAACCACTAGAAATATATCGATGCTTTTAATATAATCTTCCAATACTTTTTGGTGTATTAACTGCAAACAAGATAAACTTATTTTAAAATACCAAGAATAATTATAATGAATACCTTATATTTATTGACCAATTCTCTGTTGTTTTT
>JAQIWF010000582.1:0-17373 GCA_034694965.1 Ceratozetes gracilis
AATTCAATTATCTTTATATTAGGTGACTTTTTATTTAAGAGAAATTCGGTTTAAGAGACAAATTTTTGCTGCACCGCTAATTCTCTTAAACCGAGATTGGACTGTATATCGCTAAGCTATTTAACAGTCGAAGCAACACTGTATAAACAAAAGTGAAATGTTTTGAACAAGGATCAAAATAGTCCTTAAGGCCGATGAGCTGCTGTTTTATTGCTTTATATGAAAGAAGTGATAAACAAGATGCTAATTATTAGCAGTTAATATTTTAGCTCCCTTTTTGAAAAACCACATCTCTACTTATTGACCATGTTCATTAATAATATTATATTGCTTACTCAATTTAAAATTTGTATTTCTCTTAACTCAAAATTTAGTTTAAATATTGTGAAATTCCTTTAAAACAATGGGTTATTTCAAATGTAAACACTTTTCACTTTTAGAGTTAAAATAATATTTCGATTTATATTCAAACTCTTAAACATAAAAAATATTCCAATTGTTTGCTTATATATCAAAATTTCGATTTCTCCCCAAATTTCACTCATTTCAGAGAGATTTCCAAAATAAAAATACAAGATACAATGAAATTTGTTATTTAAACCTGTAAAATAGAGAATCAGTTTAAATTGGGCTTTTAGACTCTTAAATCCCAAGAATTTTTGTTGTTTTCAGTGAACTTTTGAACAAATTGTTGTGAACTAACATTTGGTTAAATTGTTTAATGACTGAAATAATATTTGAGTTAATTCGAGGAAATTTAATTCGATTTGTTTGTAAAATATATGAGTCTTGCAAATTAGAAGTTCTATTGATTCGAGGGCTGTTCATCCACTCAAACAGTAGGGATTAGGATTGGGTAAAATGGGTTGTATAAAAAGACGACATATTGTTCTTAAATAAATAAAAGCAATTTATCGGTTAAACCCATTTACTTTAGCAAAAATGACAAATTTTTTAGGAAAATAATTCTGAAATACCCTTTGTCAAACTCTGAGTGATTCTAGCACACTTTAAGGTAAGAAACTATAGAATAAGTAAAAGATTTGATCAAAATATCAAAGGATAATAGAAATTTTATGTTTTTAAAATAGCAGGAAAAGTTTTTTCTTTAAATTTGTCCGTAAATATTGTGTAACAGTAGTGATGACGAAGGGGTAGGTGTGACCAAAATATCTCTTAATAAGGTTTGATAATCTTTTACATTATATTTGTCGAGATTTTCAAATCTAGTTTGAGTTCTCACTTAAATATAGAGATTTTTTAAATTTTCAATTTTTGAACCGATCCTCCAAAGGTAACCCAGAATTGGGTATTTGGAAAATATATTATCCGTTGATCAGGGGTCGTCATCCAACTCGTCGAACCTCTGAAAAAATATCCTCCCCGGGAGTAGAAAATCTCAACAGACATAGTGCTTGTCTATAGACGTAATGTTAAGATTTTCTCAAAGCTAAGGGGGAGTATTTTGGAAAATCTCGAACCTCAGAGGAAAATATACCCTCCCCTATTACGACCACTGTCCTTGATTAACATGGTTTAATGAAGCTTGCCCAAGAAATTACTCAAAACGAGTGAAAATAATGAATTCAATCCTGTAATCTCCTGATCTGAGGAAAGATGCAATAATATGACGTCTAACAAATAAACGACCAGTTTTTTTATACAATTATCCCACTCAATTCAAAGAATTTGAGTAACCAAGTTTAAATTCACTTTAAATTTCCTTATTTTAAGTTGTTCTATAATTAGCTTGTATTACATTAGTCAAGCAAATGGCAAATTTAGTGTAAAACATACGTCCATTTCTCCCTCTTATAAAAACTACTTCTTTCCAAAATCTTTACATAATTTTTAATTTAACACTTTTTGTGTATAATATGTAAGATATGTATCAGTTTTTCAAAACAATAGATTTCTAAAACTTTAATTTATTCTTATGAGAGTTGAAAGGCTTGTAATCAATTGATTCTTTAAGATTTTGTTCATTGGGTTAATCAGTGATTGTTACTCCAATTGACATAATGCTATACTCACCTTGCTCATACAATATCCTCACTTTTTCTGTGGTCATATAATTGATAATATCTGATAAGTTCAAAATGATAATAGAAAACAAGGTTCATATACTACACAATAATTATTTATTTGACACATTTCTTTACAATTCTTTTTACAATAATTCTTGAATTTTGAGCCGAATTTTGGCAAACATTTTGTTTTTAATTCCAATTAATTCTAAAAATAATTAGGATTAGAGTTAAGTGAAATCCTGTTTAAGTGAATTGCGGTTTACCTCTAAAGAAAAGAATGAGAATTAGGGCTCAAATTCTCGCTATATTTCGATGGGATTAGTCTGTGAGTGTCTGTGAGGGTCTGTGAGTGGACCCAATTGTTTGACACAAAGAAGAGCCGAAATCAATCGGATTAGTTGTGACTTATTTATTGCATTTAAATCCCGTTAAATATCGACTCATTTCACTCTTAAAGGCACCGATTTTTGAGTTTAGCTTTATTTTAGTCATTCATTTAACATAATTTCTTCATTAATTAAATCCAAACTAATTTCACTTAAATAAAAAACACAATCAGCCAAAATTCACACCTCTATGTTACTAACAGTAACTGTATAATAATCTTGAAAGGTGCGAATAAAAATGTTAACTAATGTCATATCAACCCAAAGAACTAATTATTGACCTTACAAGATAATATAATAAAGAATTAATGACATCAACATTCTATTGATTGTAGCCAAAACATTATAAGTTAACCTTTGTCATTTAATACTCAAATATCACTTTACAAGCATAAAATTGATCGCTTTCTTCGTTCCCAACATTTTTATTTAAAAATTTATTTATATGAGAAGTATTTGATTTGACTGAGAGATAAATATTCATTTATTGATACTTAATACAATTGATTTGCTTTAAAAATTAGAATACTTATATAAAAAGCCTTGGTAATATTTTAAAACAGGGTATGGAGAAGATCTCCACTTGATTGTACCTTATTGTCATAATACCTGATTGTGGCCAAAAATAAGTTTCTTAAAATTCTTAAAATTATGGAAAAGGGAATGATATAACCTCCTCATAGATTTGCTTGGTATTCCCTGGTTAAAATTAAATTTCGAAAAACTTAACTCTACCATTATATCTTACATATATTTATAACTTGAATCTAACATATGTTTCAAAAAATATCATTTGATTGATAGTTGGCGAGAATGGAATGCCTCGAAGACTGCGGACGGCCTACACTAATACCCAACTCCTGGAACTTGAAAAGGAATTTCATTTTAATAAATATCTGTGTCGTCCCCGAAGAATAGAAATCGCGGCATCACTTGAATTGAGTGAAAGACAGGTCAAAGTTTGGTTTCAGAATCGAAGGTAATTTCAAATTATTACTCATTTGTTTGGATTCAATGTTTTTATATACGATTTTCGATTAAATGAAACGATAGAATGAAACACAAGAGACAATCAATTATGGGTAAGAATGGCGACGAAAAAGGAGGTAAAAGCGGTTCCTGTACTAATGATGAGGACAGTATGGATATGGATGGTGGAAGTGGTAAAGGAGGGAATGGCAGTGGATCAGAAACAGGCCTTGATCCATTGGACAAATCTGTATTAAGTCCTGATGATAGCATTCATTCCCAAAGTTCAAGGGATGAGACCATTTCCTGCGAAAAGCAGTCCAACTCAACCCCACTATCAATGATTGAGCCGAACCCGTGCTGTGCAGAAGTGGTGACAAGTAATCGAACGAATCTCACTGTTTCGACGACTGACACATCAGTTATGTCACCGAATTGTGAAGACATTAAAATGTCTACAAATAGCTCTCATTTACTGCACACCGCGTTATCTTCCGGTAGTTCTCCGGTGACTCGCAATGCAATGGGTTCGCCATCAGCTCTCAATATAAGCCCAAAAGGACATCAGAGTCCGAGCGAACAGTTAAGTTGTGCGACAATGCATTCAGTGACTAAAGTGAGGAACTGGACTCCAAACACAAGACAACCGCTAAACACTTTGAATACAATTGAGTGCCATTCGAACCATAATTCTATCAATTCTTTGATCAGCACAAGTGTTAACTCTTCGACAACATTAGGGGCACAACCAATTCAGGGACAGCACCCTTCCAATGGTTGTAACTATTATAATAATAGATGTGTCAGTACTTCATCGTCTCCACTGTCCTCTTCGTCGTCCACTTTTGGTCGAAGACAACGATATTCCGGACAAATGACGTCACGCTCTTCGCCTTCCAATCCATCACTTCCTCCGACAGTAAACTTTTGTTACCGAACGTCGCAATCGGATAACTTTGGGTCCGCCCGGACTGCACAACAGAACACATGTGTGTCAACACAGGAACCGTTGGCGACAACAAAGTTCTTCTCGAATCCAAATATAGCCAATGGAGGGAACGGTTCTATATATCCTTCGCATCAATCGACACAATCGACACAACCATTGCAACAAAGGAGTCATTACTTCACAACAGATTATAATTGTGATTATACCGGAGCCAGAAGTGAACAGACATACCCTCAAAGACAAACATATGAGAGCCCATATATTGATAACAGTGCACAACAGGGCCAGTATACCACAAATGGGGGGACAATAGCCTATGCAAACCCTACAAACTATGCAAATCTTGTATCTCAAGCCAATCAAATACCAGACCCGGAGTCTTATGGCAGTGAAAACAATGCCATACAGTCGAGAGCACAACCTAATGCCAATACCTATACAAATGCTGGATATTATGAACTGGGGGTCAATTCTAGTGATCAGAATTCTCATCGGATTCCCAGTGAATACAATGCCATTGCATTGAAACAACAGCCAAACGAGTACTCATCGCAGTCGCAACTGAATAGCGCTCATCAGCACCAGTATTATGACATACAGACCAGCGGCACCGGTTTGGCGGTTGCCGTTTCGCCCAACATTCCCAACACTTTTGACCAAAACTATTGCAATTCTAACAGCAATAACAGCAGTGACCCGACGGCCACCTGTTATAACACTTATAATAATAGCAATTATTATGACGTTTACAACAACTGTACGTCTGGTTTGACTAATAATGAGTTCAATTTCATAAACATTGCCAATGAGTTCGCATCGCCTGAATATTATCAGCTCAGCTGAAATAGGCTGATCTCTTGACCAATTGGTGTCGGATCAGTCAATAAACTTAAAATATTTAGATTTTATTTTCTTATGTTTACTCAAACATACGACCCATGAGTTTGTTTTAGTGCTAAACGCAGTAAAAACTCAATTAAACCGAATTATTGTTAATTGCATTCATTATGTGAATAATAGCTGAAAGTCGCGCCTCTTTTGTTCCGTACAAACCTCGGATTAGATGCCATCCAAACAATACTAAACTCTTTTACACTCTTTTCTAATACTATTAATATTATTGAACGTCAAAAGAGAATAGTTTGTGATTTTTCGAGTCTCCCAACACTTAGACAAGAATTACATTGTTTTTACTGTTAAAGCACTGTCTCTCACATCCCTTAACTCCAGCCATTCGTCTTCAATTCGCAATTTGTTTTCCCAGTACTCCCTGTCTATCCTTTTTTATGCGGCCATACTCTCAGTGATTAGCACAACAAATATTGCTATTTTACATTATCTATTTAAAATTGAACTTATCCATTTGAATAATGATCAGTAAGTACCTAGATCAAACTTAACACTTGTCATATTTGCCAAATTTGAATTACTGTTAAACGGGTATTTTACTAGATTCAATCATTACTCACGAGTAACACAATTTTAGGCATTGCTTGTGTGGCGGCACAATTTCAATCCTGTACAATCAATATTACTGTGAAGGTATAATATCCTGGATATAACTGATTGCCAGAAAACTTATATCAGACATACATAAGTGTTAAGAGACATACATTTATGTGCTTTTCTGATCACTTATTCAGTGAACTGTATTCCTATGTTTATGTCATTTCTTAATATAATTTTACTTTTAATGCAATTTTAAAACTTAAGTCTTAAGAGAAAGCAATAAAACGTTTTGAATTTGTTTAGAATATTTCAAAACTGTGATCACGAATACTATTGTATTGAAAGGCAATGATTGGTGCGATTATTAGTGATTGTAATCCACGACATTTGAGGCGAACTTCTGTGCAATTAATTCCATTTTTAACATTAATTAAGAAAATCTGTGATTCGAACAAAATTTGTAAATAACTTATTGAAAGCCATCACTATTTGAGAGGATTTAAGACAATAGACAATAAGTTTGTCCATCACTTCAATACAAATGCAATCTCTTGTAAATAAAAATTGAAAAGTT
Source organism: Ceratozetes gracilis (assembly GCA_034694965.1). Lineage (NCBI taxonomy): Eukaryota > Metazoa > Arthropoda > Arachnida > Sarcoptiformes > Ceratozetidae > Ceratozetes > Ceratozetes gracilis. The sequence goes on from JAQIWF010000582.1 coordinate 6,358, forward strand.
TTTAATCAGAGAGAAAATGGCATAAAATATACTCTTTAATAGATTATCTTTTAGAAGAATAACTCGAGTATTGATTAATCATTTCATCAATTATTCATCGAATGTATTAATAATAGCACTAATTTTAAAACAATATTTCTTAGTAGAGTTGATATATTTAAAGATATATAATCTATGTATAAATATATAAATTATTAGATCAATAATAACAATGACGTCTAATTTTTGAACAAAATGTTTGTTTGTTTTGTTTGTCTATTAAAAACTAATGCAACAAAAAAGTGATGCCTTTTACTTGTTATCCCTTCTCTTCTCTATTCTCAGGGGGTTTTGGCAAAAGTGAGTACAACTCACCGGTGATGGAAAGCCACTCCACTTCAACAGTAGATAATCGAAGAGAACACTTACAAGAGTGGAGAGACGATACCATACTTTTCAAGTATAAAAAGAGAGTCCAAAATATCACTCGTATTATACTCTTGTAATACACTATTTATTGGATTTCGATTAATACGATCTCAATCTCTCAAAATTACTCCCTTTTTGCCAACTTTTCTCTTAATACCTATTGATTGAGAAATTGTTTGACTTAAAGCAAAATTTATCTCAAACTAAAATGTTAACATTTGATACTACCAAGGATCCAACAAAGGGGAGATTTCCCAACTTTTCTTCACAGTCCTAATACCATAGACGTATCCATAGACGTAACGTTCAATACAAAGGAGGAGAAAATTTAAAATTTTTAATGCCATGCAGGGGATCTTCCAGATCCCTTCCTTGCTCATCCCTGGTTACAAGTGCTAATTTTACTCAACTCTCAATCAATTGAATGGTGAATCAAAACAGTTGTTATTTATTCAAACTTTTAATTTGCATGAAATCAATAAATAGATAAGAATTTCTACTAGATTAAATCGAGTTACTAGTTAAAAGCGCCTTGCTCAGTTTGGCTATTCATTAAAGAATAACAAATGAATGAAATTAAATTATTTATTCTAATATATCGTAATGAAATTAGTGATCAATTTTTCAGAAGTGTGTAATACATTGCCGACAAAAGTGAGGGCTTTTTTGTTTTTATAATATTTGGCCAAATGATACATAAATTCATTTCGATTAAATTGAATTTTTGGGCACAAAATGGGATATCAATGTTTTTTACTAATGGGCATACAATTGTTGGGTTTATATGGATTTGACCAGATACAATGTAAGTTACTGTCAATAGAGAGGACACGGAATATACCAGGGCAATGAAACTAAAGACCACAATTATTTTGCTAAAATTAGGCTCTAGAGCCAAATAAAAAGGAGACTTCCGTTAGTTTTCAAACACTTAGTTTAATACTTATATATAGAGAGGACTTTTAATTTTTGTTCATTTGCAAGGATTGATGCATTGATGGTCTTCTGTCGTTCTTGTTCTCTGACATTCAGTTTGTAATTCAGTTTACTTTTTTGTGTGTCCACTCCTACAATAGTGGGAGAGGGAGAGGGAGGGAGGAAGAGAGAGAGAGAGAGAGAGAGAGTTGGGTTTAGTGGCTGGACGTGACATTTGATGGATTGCAATGACCTCTTAATTCTGATGAAATTCAATTATATGAAGGGATGGAAGCATTTGTTCCCTAAAAACTTAGTTTGTTTCCAATTTAGTATAAGAAAGTAATGGAGAAATGGCTATAATATCAATAATAGTCGGCGACTCTCGCTCTGTATCACTACTTTCGATAGCACTACCACTTTGTAGGACTGGCTCTACATTAGAATCACTTAGAGTTACTGTATTTAAAGCAAAGTAGAGTCAAATACATTTGAGTCGGTATTGTTTTAATTAAATCTGCAGTACTTGGAGTGTGAGATGATTGATGAAATGTAAAGACAGCTCTCATGCAGAGTTACACAGAATGGATAGTCACCAGCTCTCCCTGTGCTCTACTAGTGATTTGCCTCAAATTTGCTTTTACGACAAACCTTTTGACGTTTTAAGTACTAAAAGAGTTTAAATTTGAAAACTTTTACATTTTCCACAATTATAATACAATTCTTCAAATAGGCCTCAAATGCGGTGAAATCACTATTTTTTAATTTTCAGTCAAAACTTGTGAAAACATGCATTGAGTCCAATATAAATGACATAACAGAGGCGTTGAAAAGTGTGGTCTTCCTCACCGAAGTCAGTACTTTGCCTGCGCTCCCGAATCCATTATCATTACCTACTCCTCGCTTCCACTTTGAAACAGAGCCATATATCACCATGGTGACATAACTTCTACTCTTCATACTTTCTATCGCTTTATTTCCCTCTCATTTTCAACTTTTTTCAATAACTTTTACAATAAAACAGATTTTAATTCTTATTTTTTAATCAATATTTATATGCATTTAAAAAAATTAATATTAGAAATAATTTTGTTTATTTCAAACACTTATTGAGTAATTCGACCAAAACTTATGTCAAAATTTCAACGATAATCAACGAAAAGGTTGTTTTATAGATATTTTGATTGAAAATCCAATATCTCTTCAAAATATGTTTTATCGAATGAGTAATAAATAGGATTTGTTGGCAACGATTTTGTAAATCAGAAATTGAAGAATGGATTCATTTTTAACGCTATTACTTGATCTCAGTTTTGCGAATAACCAGAGAATACTAAATAGTGATGAATACCTTTTTTCTGTTCAAAATATGCCCTTCATATCGATTTTGATGAAGCCGTCAAATTATTTAGTCGTTAAAATTCTCTCTCTCTCTCTCTCTCTCTCTCTCTCTCTCTCGCATCCTATTCTGTGTGATCTGTCCCTCACATCCATTCATTTGAGTTCTGTAGTCTTGTGTCTGTTCGTTGCACACAATGCAAGAGATCTAAACTGAATGGAAAGAAGTGTATGCGTTGTGTTGTGGCACAGACTTTGGCACTGGCAGAGGGACATTGAGAAGCGTCAGCTGGTTGTGCTTAAAAAGCAGTATAAGAAGAAGAAGACAAGAAGACAGCTGTATAGCTATGTCTATATAGTAGACATTGCAGAGCACAGCATAGACACAGTGTTACTGGAAGTAAAAATCAAGAATATTAGGCAAAAGTATGGCATCCAATGTGGAGGAACTGCTGAGTCCTCACTTTTATTTGGCTCATATGGAAATGAGTCTCTTTGGAGACAAATACTGTATAACAAATACAGGCTCTCAACAGATATGAGGTTTGGTTGCAAACAATATTCGATAAAAGAGAGGACAGAATCGACTCTGAGATGCCTATTGTTTAGAATAGTTGGGAGATGGAAGAGAATGTCTGGTCTGACACACAAAACAACTTATATTGGAATTTAATATATAATATATAAATGTATCTCATTATAAGTGAACAGATATAAGGCCTATAATGGAAAGTGTGGGCAACCTTTCATGCGTTGCGTTAGTCGTCTATACTGTGATAGAGAAGAGTAGAATGTATTTAAGTGTTGTGTGAACTCTCTCTCACAGTTCATCCTATCTCTCACTGCATGCAAATCCGTTATCAACAAAGATTCAGCATTAAAAGCATTAGATGTACAGAAGGCAAACCAACCTAAAAAAGGGCAAAACAGACAGAGAGGAGCAAAGCAAGACTATCATAGTATGCCTGCATTGGTTGTGCTGCACTCACACACTCACTCTCTCCCCTTCTCTCTCATCTCTCTCCTCTTCTCTCTCTCCTCTCTCCCCTTCTCTCCCTCTCCTTCTCTCTTCGGTCTCTCTCTTTCTTTCAGTGCGTTTCCCATCCGATCAATCATTTTGCAGTGTTTCCCCCCTGACGTTGCTGTCAGTGCCGAATCTGAACTTAGGAGAGCAGCCAAGCGTTACGGCTCACCAAAGGGACCGAATCTATATAATAAAAAGAAATAACAACTCATATATCAAAAAGAGTAGTTCACTAACGCTCTCACATGTATGCAATGTATTGCATATACTCTATGGTAGACGTGCCTCGAAATTGTCGCGATGTCACAAACAATCAATCTTTACAGTTAGAAATCCTATCTTTCAAGTCTTTCCACTATTAAATTTCGATTTTTTAGTTATCCCAACAAAAAATATTTTGATATTTTATTTTAATGGTTTATTTTGTCGCAAGTCTTGTCTCTTGACTACTCTCCCAATTTCTCTCTCCATCTTCTTTTTGTGATCAAATATTTTGAATCGGGGGAAGTCAATTTGATTGTATCAGTGCTATAACTCTTAACCAATCTTCTTAGAGTAAATCCCGAGGAAATCCTGCGTTAGTTTGTATCACAAAATGAGTTTAACTAATGGCCCAATAAGTATACCAACGAAACCGCAGATCCTTTGCGTCCAAACAAAGTTTCCTTTCATTCAAAACATTTTTATCACTAAAAAGAAAGTCAAGAATATGTAGAAAATGATAACATTTTATTGATTTCTCTCTTTTTATTGTCATAACAATAAATAAGATTTGAAAAAATGAGAAGTGAATGAAAGGATAAACTTGAGCGAAATGTGAGCAATGTACATTATGTGCACAATCGGCTTATAAAGGGAATGTAAACGCAATCAGTTTTTGCTTGTATTCACTTAACGAATGCAAAACTATATTAACTCTATTATACATATCGTTGAGTTCAGTATATTTTATATGAAGGAAAGTCAATCGTATCAGTGCTTCAAATCAGTTGTTTAATAAAGTCTAACAACAGTTCGTCAGTTTGTCTCAAATGATTGCTCTTTGAGATAAAAAGCCCAAAATTCGTCTTAAATTGTAAAATCGAAACTCAATATTTGTTAGGCTTTTGAATGTGAAAAACAGTGATAAGAAACGAATTTTCTATTCAACTCTAATGTATTGCAATATATATTTGAATTTTATAGAAAAATATGACAAAAACTTTCATTCGAGCCCTAACTGAATATGAAATCATAATAAACCAAATGAATCAAAAATAAATCACTGAAATAAAAATTTCAATTATAGACACTCTTCTCGATCTCAACGAAAACAGTACTTTTGTGGGAAACTCTTCCGATCAAAAACCATTAAATTCTGAAAGTGGACACATCTAATGAAGTGATGCTCACCAATACTCCCAGTCCTTAATAAACTCAACCATTTCTTTACTACTTCTCCCATAAAAAGTCATTTAAAGTCAGAATTTATTCTCAAATATAATATTTATAGACAGAAATTATTTCTAAGTATAAAAGTAATCTTTATCAACTCCATATCAAAAAGGGAAATCCATATGAAAATGCCCATGCATAATAATTATGAACACTTTTCAAATAGATTTGATTTTCATAGATATGAAGCTGAAGGACATTTCATTGAATGTCCCTTAAAATTATATAAAAGAGTGAATTTTAAATTATTAATTTTATATCTCCATTGTTTCATCATAGAGTTCTTTTGTACTAGGAACTATTTAGAGAATTAGTCATACTGTTAAATTAGCTTTGTCAAATTACATTTTATCCTAATTAATAAATTCAGACACATATCACTTCAATAATAATTTTTATAAACTTATTATTTTGTTTTAATATGACATTGAAGAATAAAAAGCCAAAATGATTGAGCAAGCAAATTGTTGGGTATATTGTGGTTAAGGGATTGGTGGTGCCGTCTATGGTTGGAGAATGGTATGAATTGTGAGAAAATCATTTTTGTCGACAAGTAATGATGGATGTGCCGATTTGTAGTACTCTATCACATATAAGTTGTTGCTGTCAAGTACTTAATCGGAAACAACGAATTAATTGCGTAATCCATTATAAAATAAAAGGCAAACTCGAGTGAGTCGTTAGACAAACACTGCACTGATCTCTGCAAACACTTATTCAAAACATATCAAAATTAATTTAAATTCTTTATTATTATTATATTCAGTGTTTGGTTAAAATTTTTCGCATCAATTCATTGATATATTGTGAAAATATTATGTTTTGGACAATTTGATAAATTTAACAAGCTATTTAGAGGAATAGGCTAAGATGTTCTGCATATCTGATCTTAAAGATATCTACATTTAAATGGTTGTCCTGGAAGCTAATCGGGATATTTGTGAATATTAATGGAATAATTGTTTTGTTGAACTCAGAAGTTATGAAAAGTTAATTAAAAAGATGTTAGAAATGCGATCCAATATAGAAATTAATATAAGAAATATAAAACTCGTTTATTATAAGCTTTTAGTGAGTAATAGAAAAACAAATGGAAAGTATCGGTTGTGTTGGTTGTGTTGGTCTGGCAATACATATCTGGGAGCCGCCTATTTCGTGCAGTGATTATAATTACATTTAGATCAGGCATTCGTATAACAGACCAGTTATGCACCGAACAACTCATGGCTAAGTTGGAAAAGTTTTTGCTTTGGTCGCCGCAGCACTTGACGGTTGGCACAAATGCTGTGCCGAATATTTGTGCTGTGCCTGTGGACAATGATGGATCACTAGGCGGGCTCTGCTCTCGGCTTGAAACTCATAGAACCTACTCATTACAGCACAGGCTTTGATAGAAGCAAATATGAGGGGAAAATGAAAATAAAGAGAATTGACATACACTGCAAATATGTTGCACAAAGAGCTTTGTATGAAACCCATACTAAAGGCACACAACTGACTCTATCACACACATTGTCTGATACAATCACTAATGCATTTCGTATCTATAAGTATAATACAATAAACAACTAATAAATACAGTTCTATGCATATTCACAATTTGGCCCAGACCATTCCTACCAAGAATATATTCGTTTCCCACTAATACAATGCCTTCGATTACAATCTCATGTAAATATGAAAATTGGAAAGAGCCCTGATCAATCATCTAACTATCTTTTATTCCTAAAATGGTTTTGATTTTAGAAAATTTGGAAAATTATAATAAAAAGTTTGGAGAAATTTGTTGTAAAATGATTTCTCAGGTAAAGTGTATTCAGAGAATATGAGTCAATAAATTGTTGGCGGAATCGATGGTAATATGTGAAGAGAAATATTGGACATCAATCTTAATCTTAGTGAGGTGTTGGTTACGATCACGTAAAGCACTCATTTATCATAACATATCATATTATAGCCAATGACCACTGGCATATAGCACAGGCATAGCTCAGCATCCACTATATACAGCACTGCATATAAGCCCACAAATGCAGCGCATTTACAAAAACTCTTTACTCGGATCTTGTATTCTATTATTGCGTGAGAATGAGTAATAAATCACCAAGACTAAAGCAACTAAATTATTCAAATCATTTTCTTGTCGTCAGTTCGGGACTCAGTTGTCGTATCAAAAAGCTGTCAAATTTATTGATAATCAAAAGCAGTTCCTCTCCTGCCCTCAATGGCACAAACTTTAAACTCAGAATCAGTCAAAAGTCGGTCCAATTTTTGAAATGTTGAGAAAAGAATGCGTTTGTAATCCGTGTATAAAATTGTTGTCAACTATTTTCTAAACTCCTCTCCAAATGTTTTTCAATTATTTTTCTCTTATTTTTTTCAGATATTTTTTGCGTTATTTTGATGATAGCATCTGTTAGATGAAAGCCAATGCTGTGTCAGCCATGACTGCACCCCTCGAAGAATGCTATCCCTGTCCCACACAAAATAATGCATTTTAGTAGTGGTCCTCTAAACCCGAGTTTGTGAACAGATTTAGTAAAGAAAACTTTAATAATATTAGTGCAGAGCTCAGTCCCAAATACTGGGGCTTATATTATATGCTGATGAATAGTATTAGTGCTGAATGTTTTAGCCAATGAGCAGTCACTCCAATTGCCATCCCTGACCTTTAGGTTGAGAAAAACTTAACAGAGTTTTGTGTTTAAATAATAATAATAATATGCAGGGGACAAGGGATTGGGTGCTAGAAGTGCTTCGATGCACACATACATAAGCAGTGGGGAACTCATGTTCTCCTCTTTACGGGTTGCCTCAGTTTAAAGTATAAGTTCAAAATTGAAGCACTCATACAATGCAGAGACAGATAACTATTTGACTTGTTTTGTGTCCAATAATTGTATAAATTTATAAAAATGGTTATTGAATTGCGTGAACATAAAGAGCACGGATTGATAAATGGTAGCCGTTTGTCAAAAAGGAGGCCCCAAGTGCTCGACAAAGAACACGAGTTTTGTGGCTGTTTACAAGAGAATCTGCTCCACAACAACACATGACACTCGCACCACATTAATCTTCCCAGAGTCGCTTTACACAGGCTTTCCACACAAGAGGAGCAGCTTTAAGGCCCACAACTCACTCTATATAGCGGTTCCAGAAAATAATAAATTGCTTATTAAGTAAATCATTTACACTACAAATTCACTGACAATTGCACTCAAATATTATTAAATAAATAAACTGTTAGTCCATTAGTATATAAAAGATTAGATTTGAGAGCATTTCAATTGAGATCATAGAGTAATAGTGGATATAATTTATCGGCACCGCATCATTCATCAATAATTTCAACAAGTTTACACTTTACATAAGCCTTGGCCCAATTAGTAGGAAAAGCACCTCTTTTGTAGTCATATGAATGTGAGTCTGTGTGTGTCTATGTGTTTGTCTATTTACACAAATAAAAGCCAACATAAGAAGAGTAGGCAATCATTAATCATTATAAGTAATAAATTGCTATAATAGTTGTGTTACGCTTTGCTATGTTTATATGGAAACTAATTTATCAAATCGGGGATGACTTTGGCTCAGAACGTGTGCCGATAGAGCCGTTTGAAACTTATTACAATCTTGTACTAATCAATTGGCTTTGACTCAGAAACGGACACTTAAATTGCTTCAAATCCATCACCTGATTGAACGCATATGTATCTGATTTGATGAGAGTTAGAGCTCACACCTAACGCATAGAGAAAGAGTGAGTTAACACAACTCTTGAGTAATTCAAAACTGTTGTTCCGAACCAATCGATTAGGTTTTAGTGTTCGCCACATTCAACGTTATGTTAGTGCTGTTAGTGGTGTTAGCGCTCAGTCTAAGATGTCCTATCGATCAGCTTCCCATCACTAGCTTTCCCTTTGCATATATTCCAGTCCTCTCATTCTGTCCACAGAGACTCCAATACAGACTCCAACACATCCTAACACTTCCATTGCAAACACAGGGAGAGGGGATATAGAGAGGGAGGGATGGAGAGAAAGAGAGAGGGAGGAAGAGAGGGAGGAAGGGAGAGAGAGTTAATTTTCAACATTAGTTATCTAAGAGCAAGACATTGAGTGCACGGCCAACGGCTTACCTAAGCTTTAAATAAGATCTACTCAAACATAAACCGAAAGATAGGAAAGACAGTGACTTCCCTTACATTAGGCCTTTTCTTTCAAGTCTGTTATGAAGAGTCAAAAATATTATCATTAAAATAAACATCAAAACAAATGCGAAGTAAGGCTCCAATGTTTTTACTCATTCATGTGATGAATAAAAGCATTTATTTTTGACTCGTTTTTTCAATTTAAAGAATTTTAGACTAATTTGAATGTAAGTCAAACTGAATGATAAATTACTCGAGAGTTTGCACGTTTCAAATGCCATACATTATCTCAAACCATACTATAATACCGACTCGTTATGCGATCCAAAAGCAAAGGTAATACGAGAGTCACTCACTTGAGGCTCAGCACCCGAATCAGGATACATACATAGACCTTGCTACATTTTATTACTTTCCTTCCATATCATTTTATAAATAATCAAATGTTTCTATCATTTATAATGTTTAACTCATAACCACTTATTAAATTTCAATTTTCCCAAAATAATCTAAAATATGTATACATTAATAGTAAAATAGTGCACATTATTGGAGATATTTATTATTTTGGTGTTATTTTAATGCTGACAATTTTTTTTCTCAAAATTTGAAAAATTGCCCTTCTTAATAAAGGTTTCTCATATAATATGAGTCATATTTTACGCCACATATACAACACATAAACCATCATGTATATATAAATGTTATTAAAAGTAATTAAAATATTAGCTAGATTGAAATTTAGAACCTTAATTTTAGTAATTTTAATTTTAATATCAGAGGCTTACCCTAAGTGAAAAGAATAATGTTTTATTACAAATACTGTAATAGGTAACAATTTTTATAATTGATTAAGACGATAAAGTTTGAGCATGATACTTTCAACACAAAGGTTATATTGTGAGAGTGATATTAAAGAGTTATTTTGCGGTGAAAAGAACGGGAATATAAGAGTCGAACGGTTTAATCATAGAGAGGTTGAGAGCGGATCCAATGTTTACATCAGATAATCGTCAGTCATATTCAGACATTTGCAGACATTTGGAAATTTTGTTTTTTCGGATTAGTTTTTACAGTGCTTTCAGTGAATCAATGGCAGCGCACAGACACGCAAATTGGGTAGAGTCTGACGCCAAAGAGCACAGCAGCATAACCAAGAGCACAGCATAGCATGCATTTCACGCGATATTATTCGATCCATATTCTAATGGGTAGCCAAGCGTTGCAAATATTCATTGCACTTATATTAAGATTTATACCTTTTATATAAGAAAACATTGAATATTATATTGAATAGCATTAATATATTGAGAAAACTTTCAAAACATTTGCTTTTATTAACTAAAATGAATCACTTTTTGTATTAAGCATTACAAACATAATCACATATTTTGTAACTAAAATCAACAAAATTATAGTTTATATCATATTTCGTCAAATTCTAAATCTCAGATTTGAATCAAAGCATAAAATAAGTACCATGGTACAATAATGCATCAATTAATAACAGTGAAATAAAGACAAATATGAAACTAACACCAAATCAATTTTGTAAATATTTTCAGTTTATTAAGATTATAAATATATACAGATATTATCATAACATATGAGACTAGAATATTCGAATTTTAACTAGGTTATCCTTGGAATTGAAATTTGGATACAATAACCCAAGATTGCTAAAGAATTTTATCAAGCAAGAAAATTGTAAATACCCCTTGTCACTTTTTTATAATAAGTAGTTAAATTT